>CABHPR010141017.1:28647-42218 GCA_902168415.1 Peromyscus melanophrys | reverse complement strand
ATCTTGAAGGATAAATGGATCTTTTATCAAAGGGTTTGGAACATCATTTATTGGTCATCTAGAAAGTACTGGCTCACTGCAAAATATGATCTTCCAAATGTTGCATAGTTCATTGTAGATGATCAAAGAGAATTGTGATCAAATGGTGATCAAAAATCACCATTAATGTCACCAGAAAGTTTCTAAGTACCAGGATATTATCAAATTCACAGTAAAAGGATAAGATTTTTCCAAAATTCTAATGTTTATTTGAAAGTTTGAATTTAATACTGACTGCAAATACTCTCAACCAGTTTCCTTGAACTGACAGATTGATTTAAATCTATCCCAACATAATTCACTTGTCAATCACTTCACTGCTCAAAAAATGGTATTCCATGAAATTTCAAAAATCATAGCTCTTGGGTACATGGCTGTGTGTGTGTTCACATGTGTTCATGTGCGTGTGTTCATGGGTGGGTATGGATGTATTCATATGTGTGAGTGTGTATGTATGTGTGTGTGTGTGTACCCAAGAGCTATGATTTTTGAAAAATTCATCCTTTTGGTACCTCACCTAAGATATTCCTATGTGAAGTTTGCCCCCCTTTCATCTGTTAGTGGAAAACAGAGAAAAGAAGATTTCCCAGTACAGGTGGATACCACAGCCTTGAGGCACACTACTGGGTACTGGGTGCTAACAGTTTTACTCAGCACTATTTTGTGGTGTTCTTGAACATGTTAACAGTACCAAAAAGGGAGGAAAAAAAGACACTGACTTTTCAGTAGTAGAATGAAAATAGTGTTATCCACACTGACCCCTCAGGGCCATTCTTTAAAAAATTGCTGACAAAACTATACAAACTGAGAAAAAGTTAAGGTTTTTTTCCAATCACAATCAATAGGTCTTAGTAAGATTTTGAGGAAGGAGATGCATGATTTCATTTGAAGTGAAACTTGACAGAAAGGTTTCATAATGGTGGATGTGTTTGATGATGTCTTTTACAGAAAATCAGAGGAGGATGGTGGGGAATGGGGGAAGGCAGTGTGAGCCATACTACATTTGGATTGTTAAAGAAACACCTAAATGGAAAAGCTTTGTAGCAACTTCTAAGTCCTAAGCTCAGGGTGAGTTCTACCCTGGAATTCAACGCCTAGGGGTCATTTGCATACAGATAGAATTCAAAATTAAGGTAACTGGAGCTATTAAATAAGAAAAAAGTTAAGAGATGAGAGAAAAAAAGGAATCTTAAACTACTCATACGTTTCAAATGTGTTAAAATAGTTCATCTTTTGAGAGCAGATGTGTAGGAATAGAGACATCAGGAGAAAAAGCATTTACTTTTATAAACTTAACAAATTCCAGAGAACATACACATTTCTGTTTTTCAATGGGGTCAAATCATTTGTAATGGACAATGTGATTTATTGACCAATCAAACTCCGGCTGTGGTCAAGGAGATGCCACAGAGAAGTTTCCCTGTTATTCTTTGGGACCCAGCTCTCCTCTCCACCATCTAGGTAGGTAGTCACTATCAGCCAGGATAGATTTTATTCAACAATAAGATAATGAAAACAAAGAAATAAACATAGTAAATACAGCTTTATAGGAGAATAAAAATCTGAGAACTGAACTGGCTTTCTCGGTGTGGTTAATTTTTTATGAACCAAAGAAGGCTGTAAACCCCAGTGAGCTGACTTCTGGTGGGAAGATTTCTCTGTCCCAGGCTGCTTCCACTGCACCTTGATCTTGTTTCTTCTCATTTGACTCTTCTTGGCATCCTTTTTGACAGTTTTGAGGAAGAAGTTCTTGCCTGCAAGTTGGGGTCACTCCTTGATATGAGATACACAGTGCCTTCACCCGTGACAGCTCCCAAAGGCTGCTACCAAACAGGTTTATCAGGCCTCAGAAACGTGCCAAAGACTCTTCTTCAATCTTTCTTTCCATCAAGAAATCCTTGTGGCATTTCACTTTTTTTATCCTAAGATAATTCAACCAATGCTATGAAACCTGAAGTTTTGAAACTGGCCGATCTTTGAGTAAAACACTGCTTGTCTGTAAGGAAAGCATTAAGAATGAACTAAGACCCTGATTTTTCATGTTATTGAAATTGCATTAATTTGTAAATTGTCCGTTAGAGGGTTCTCCTAGATGTAGAGTTTGAATCACAAATTTGAGTGCCCAGGAAGCTCTCAGATAGGGATGATGAACTGAAATTACAAAGGAACAAAAAAAAATCAAACTATATATTGTCCAATAAGTAGTCATCATGGACGACTGGAGTTGAGTCTTGCTGGCAAATGAGAAGACGTCGAAAGCTGCGTCTCAAAACTGCCCCATCTGAAAGGTGAGGAAGTTGAAATGCCCATCCTTTAATCATTTCTCAGGGAGTGTGAAATCCCTAGGATATCCCCCTGCCTCCTACATGTGTGAGAGTCATACTGAGACCTTTGGTGGTGAGTCGAGGATACTGACATGCACACAGTTTGGGCGTGTGCTAGGTTATGGACTCCAGGGAACTGCCGAAGTCTACTAAATAAACTATATAATGACTTACGTAGAACAAGAATCTCGGCTTTCAAAGAACTATGGGATTTATTCATTCCCATTACTTCACATGTGCTAGATGCTGTGGGATATCTTTCTGTATGGTATGAATATGTGTGGTTCCCATTGGATAATAAATAAAGCTGTTTTTGGCCCATGGTAAGAAAGCTTAGAGACAGGTGAGAAATCCAAGGAGAGAGACAGGAAAGAGAAAGGTGGAATGGGTGAGACACCGGAATGCCATCCTAGGAGCAACATGTAATGGGATGTGGGTAAAGCCACAGAACAAGTGGCGATACATAGATTAATAGTTACGGGTTGAGTTAAACTATAAGATGCCTGCCATAGGCCATACAGCTGATAATTAATATTAAGCCTCTGAGTGATTATTTTATAAGTGGCTGAGGGGCCACGGGGCAGGCGGGACTTGAGAAAACTTCTGGCTACAGCTAGAAGCAAGCTAAAATGGGAATCTGCAAGCCCAGTTAGATCAGGATCCATTTCTCAGTCATTCTGGTAGCTGGTTATAGCAAGTGCTAAACAAGAACCCAAAAGTGACTGTGTGACCATGACTGAGAAGGTTCCTATGAGCCACACTCAGGGTAACTATGAAAGGGTGTGTTGGAGTTATGGGGAGTGCATGCCTTATTGTCAGACCAATCAGCTATAATTTAGCTCCATCCTTTAATTAATAATCAAGGTGTCAAATTCCCTCATTTTTCTAAACCTTGATGTATTCATATGTTATGTGTACATAATCAACTTCTATGTAAATGTATTATTGTAGGTATTGAATGAGGTACTTCATGGGAAACAGTTACAATATTTGAAACCTGTTCAATGTGAATGGTCTGTTAGCTATTAACAGCACTTGAAAATAATCAATTAGATTGCCTGACGTTTAAAGGGACCATATTATGGTTGACTACTTGGAACTTCACACATACATACAGTTGCCCCAAATGGTCCTGACCTCATCTGAGACATGCTTGTCAAAACCACTCACTTTGCAGAAAAGGTAGACATAACTTTATCCTGATCATTTCATCCCTTAATGCTATGTTTTCAAATGTTTCATTTATTTGAGGAAGTTAGAGCTGTGTTTTGAGTTAGGAAAATAATACAAACCACTTGAGTAAGAGGTTAAAGTGAAATCTCAAATATTACTTTTCAACATTAAACAGACTAGAATTTACATGTTCTTAAACATCAGTTTCACTGTCTCTTGGATTTTATTTGTATAATCTTCTATTTATTTCTAAAATTTTTAATCTTATTCATTTTTGATAATTCCATACATGAATACAATATATGTACTTAATATCTATTTCCTGTTCTTTCAACTCTTCCAGGACCCTCTACCCCTCTTCCAACTTCATGCTTTATTCTTCTTATTTTTTAGATAAGAGAAGGAAATTAAAAGGATACAAATAGGAGTCAAATTAGCCCTGTCTACAGATGATATGATGCTGTACTATGCATATGAGATTCCAAAGATCCCCTCCCCAAAAGTCTTAGAAATGATTCACATGTTCAGCAAACCCACAGGACATAAAATAAACATAGAAAATTCAGTAGTCTTTCTGTATATCATTAACAAACACGAGAATGAAATCATGGAAACCATCCCATTCACAACACCCTCCCCCCCACATACACACACACAAAAAAAAACAAAAACAAAAAAAACCTCCTCATAAACATAACCAAGGGAATGAAAGACACCTACATTAAAGCCTTAAATCTGAAGAAATCCACGAAAACACTAGAATGTGGAAAAGCTTCCCATTCTCGTGAGTTGACAGATATAAATTATGTAATGGCCATTCCAGTAAAAGCAATTACAGATTCAATGCAATCTCAATCAAAATCCCCAGGATATTCTTCACGGAAATAGAAACAATAATCCTAAAATTCATATAGAAGCACAATAGACCCCAGATAGCCAAAGCAACCCTGAGGAAAATGAGCAAAGCTGGAGAGGGCACCACATTTGATCCTTATACTCCAGAGCCCTAGTAATTAAAACAGCATGGTACTAGCACGGAGATGGAGAGGTGGGTCAATGGAGTAGAACGGAGAACCCAGACGGAAGTCATGAAAGTGTACCCTGATTTTCAACAAAGAGGCTGAAAGCACACCTGGGGGAGGGTGGGGAGACAGCATTCCGAAAAGATGATGTTAGGAAAACTGGTTGTCTGCATGTGGAAGCGTACAGTTGGCCCCTACCTCTTCAGCTTTTGTTAACACGTCTTGTATCTTACAATCCACGGGTCTACTTTTCTTTAAACTGCTAAATTCGTTCTGGGTAAGAGGCGCCACAGTGAATTTTTGAGGTCTGATTTCCAGTCCTAGCCACAATATGACCTCAGCTCTCAGGAAAGAAATTGTCTCTAGAAGGAATTTGTGTAGTTTTTCTCAATATAGCACTGTAAGAAATGATTTTCTGTATGTGACACAGCACTTACATGTCTTTCCTTTCTCCTATCCCCAGTGGAAATTTAAAAAAAAGAAAAAGCCACAAATCCTTTTGAACGTACTTTAAAATTGTCATTGATTATCTTTATTTTGTCTGGGCTAGATGATCTGTGGTCAACTTTATCCTTTGAGGTAAGAAGCAAAACAAGCAAATAAAAAGATCTATGGTCGGGGAAAAAGGCACTTATGTAGAAGCAAATTTGAAATCTAGTCTTAGCTTTCACCTTCAAGCCTTTGATTTGGAGATATCACAGACAGTGTTGATGATTGTACTAGGGCTCTAGGTAGACCTGGGAAAATCTTGGTAAAGTCTACACAGACAGGATTGTAAAGATAGCTAACCCTTTAGAAGAACATTTTTTAATGAAAATTATTTTTAACAGTTTCACACCCACATATAATTGCATTGTTGTTTCTATCATCCCTCACCACTTCTGATCTTCCTCCCGCTCCATGTACCTCCAGTTGCAGTGAATAGTAACCATACAGTGTCATGCATGAAAGGTGGTTGGACTTAGGACCTTGGTTCCTTGTCAGTAGTTGATAGGGAACCACTCTTTGTCATGTGGGTCTTTTCATAAAGTCCTAGAGTCCCAAAGTGCCTACTAGCAAGATGCAAGTTCTTCTACAGTCTATTAAAGGAAATGAACCTCATCACTTTTACTGAATTGTACTTGCCAACCAATCTCAGGTCAGACACACATTCAAGTGATAAGTGGGTTACAAAGATTAAGGATGTTGGGGGAAGACAAGAGAGATGACTGTGCTTCTAGAAGACCCAGGTTTATTTGCCAGTACCTACATGGTAGCTTACAACCATCCATATCCAGTCCCAGGGGATCAGGAACCTCCTTGGTTATCATTGGTATATCTCTTAGGGTCTGACCACTACAGGGAGCTCATATTTTATTGAGTAGTATAATTTGTAAAGACTGGGAGACTTTTAAAGTTATATTTTTGATGTGAGGTCTTGGAAATGAATGAGAAAGGAAAGGATATGGCTTAATGGTGATGTGTTTGCATGTCAAATAGACACAAGATTGATTGTGCTGGTTAGTTTTATGTCAGCTTTGCGCAAACTAAAGTCATCTGAGTGGAGGGAACTTCAATTAAGAAAATGTGCCCATAAAATTGGGTTATAGGCAAGCCTGTAAGGCATTTTCTTCATTAGTGATAGATGGGGAAGGGCCCACCTCATTGTGGGTGGTGCTATCCCCAAGCTGGTGGTCCTGGGTTCTATAAGAAAGCAGGCTGAGCAAGTGATAAGAGAGCAAGCCAGTAACTTGCTTGCAGCAAGCAGCACTCCTCCATGGCCCCTGCATCAGCTCCTGCCTCCAGGTTCCTGCCCTGCTTGAGTTCCTGTCCTGAATTCCTTCAGTGATGGACTATGATGAGGAAGTATAAGCCAAATAAACTCTTCTCTCCCCAAGTTGCTTTTGGTCATGATGTTTCATCATAGCAAGAGTGACCCTAATTAAGACTCTAGTTACTGTGGCAGGATACAGTACTAGGAAATGGCAGAACCTTCAGCCCTTCAGTCTTGTGAGGGATGCAGGCATCTAGCAGAAAATTTACATAGGAGCTGGAATAAAAATGCCCCCCTCTCACACACTTCACCTATGAGGAGACAAGGTGTGTCTCATCCAGGTTTCTGGCTTCTTCTCTCAGGAGAATTCATAAGTATAGCATTAAAACCACTCCCGGTTTTCCAGACTCCTTCTTTGTTCTGGATCCTGACGTTGTTCTTTGAGAAGGATTTGCTGGAGCACAGTAGACTTATAACAGAGTACTATATTACATAAAATACACCCTAGCAAACCAGTCAAGGCATTTCTGAAAAATTTTTTAAGCCACAATTTTTGTATACTATGTAATTTTACCATGAATTTACTATAAAATAAGCTGACACCCCCCCCCCAATCTAAGTTTAAAAAAAAAAAGAAGTGAAGAAGGAGAAGTAGGAGGGAAGACCTAAATTCAGACTGGCATTTTTTTTTTAAATTATCTGTATACAAGGTAGAATATAAAGAGACATTTGCCCTTGTGACTTTATTTTGAAATGTGAGCAGTTACTTTTTCAAAGTCTCCCTGGTATGTTTCATAAGGATTTCTTGCCTTTTAAAGCCTTGAGCCCAATCTGTTACTTGCATTTTCTCCAAATTTTCAATTAACATCCAACTCCCTTCCTTAATCCCTTGAGGTTAATGTCGTAAATACATTGCATACGCCTTTGATAGCAAATTAAACTCGTATATGTTTTTGGTCGCTCCCGGGAACCTGGTGACGACTGAGATGCACATGAAGTCATGGAATCCAGGAGGAAGGAGCTCCCTCGCTGAATGCATGCTAATGCTGGCTGCAGTTAGAAGAAAATGGCAGGTGATGGGGGTATGGTTCTTGTCTTTCGTGAGTCAGCAAAGGCTCCAATTTGTACTGGAACAGCTCCTTCCCACTGGGTCAGCCTACTGGCTGGATTTAATCATAGTTTCTAGTCTGGGCTTGATTCAGTAGCTCAGTATAGACACAGCTTCAGTCCTTGGCCTTTTACTGCTCCTAAGACCAGTTTTCAAATAAATAACTGACTAAATGGCTTCCAGATGTGAAAATAAAAACTATACAGATGCAAATATATTACATTTAATTTCAAGGCTGCTTAAGATTTTTTTTACTGTGCCTACAGAAGACAGCCATAAAAAAATGCACATCACTTCAACAGCATACTTCATCAATTACTCCATTAGCAATAACAATGTGGGAAATAAAGGGTGAAATTGAGTACAATAAAGCAATGAGGAAAATGAACATAAATAAGAAATGGAAATCAAGCAATGAACCATAGTTACCCAGAATACATTTCAGGTCTTTTTGGAAAATATGATGTTTCTGATCACTGATCAAAATCCTTAATTTTTAATCATCTTTCTTCTGACATTGAAGTGTGGATGCTTATGGAGTGATAATCCTATGCCTTGGCCTTGTCCTAATACATGTTACATACTCCTAAAATTCTCTGTGGGCTTGTAGTCTTAGAATAAAAACAGCCATCTGTCAAATAAGTCCTAAAACATTGAATTCATCACCACGAGGCAGGGTGTGGTTTAGCATTCACACAACATGATAGAGGGTGAGAAGAGATCAGTCATCTCCATGTCACATATGTGGGTAGACAAGGAGGCACAGAAACAGGTAGACATTGGGCATCATGGACTTGTCTTCCTTAGGTGACAACTGGCTATTCAGTCAGAAGTTGGTCAGCCCCTGCACTTATTTAAAAATATGTAAGACTCTAATCAGATTAAACTGCAGTGGGGGAAGGGAGCTGAGAGAAGTAACCAAACAGGGAAGAAAGCGAAGAGTGAAGTTCACAAAAAAAAAAAAAAAATAGTTTGACATTTGTTTTATGGAAACCATGACCTTAAAATGACATGATCTCAATTTTATTAAGGTCTAAACAATTAATTCATGATGTTTCCTAGGAAGGCAGAAAGGGGAACTATGGTAGAGAATAGAGCTTTACAGAGAAACAACGGAAGGAGGGCATTTCAGACTACCTCAAGTTGCTGCTACAGGAGAAAAAGAGATCATAAAGAGGAGAAAAATAACCTCACTTCTTATGAACTCCTTTGACAGAGCCAAAATGCTGAGTCCACAGCCCTTTTCCAGTAACTCTTCAAAAGGCATGCCAATTAGAAACCTTTTGGTTTTTCCCCCCAAGTCATCTGGCAAATGGGCTAAAGAGAAGCTGGACATCTCTGTGGAAAGACCAAGAGAGAACCAGGGGCCAGTTTCTCTACCACATGGAGGGAAACGCTCCGTGAGTTTGTTAGTCTGACATTATGGCACAGATGTTTCTCTGCACATGCTCAAAGGTAGGGGAGCTAGATAAAAAAAAATGTGCTACAGCTACCCTTTCATCCCTGTAGACTTGAAACTCCATGAACAATGAACACACGAGCTCTCACTGGGTTTCTAACTCATTGCTTCTGCATCCAAATGCTCAAGATTGGCAATTTACTATCTTGCTTTGTTAATTCAGTGACTTCTAATTAACTTCTAGGTCCATTAACCTCAAAGTCTTCCCATGAAAGACTGGGGACCACGAAACCTTGTTCCAGTATCCAAAAACAGGCTCCTGATTTTGCTGACCTTGACCCCAAGATCTCAGTCCTCAGTTTTTCTAAAAGGGAAAAAGTATGTATATTCCAGCAAACTCAACTAACAAGACCAGATCCAATGATCCTGGATACTGATCCCTGAGTATTCTATCAATGTGTAGCTCTTGTGTTGTGTGTATCCTTTATAGTCAAGTATCTTGCCCCATTTGGTCATGCTATGTATATTCCTAGACTACAAGAATCAAGCTGAAGAAATAGAAATGACTGGGACAATGAGTCAAGAGATCAGGATTCTAATTTGAGAGATGTCATATAATTGTGTGTTGCATGAATCCTAAATGGTCTTATAATAAAAACCCAGAGCCAGATATTGGGGTAAATGCTGAAAGACCAGATGAAACAAGCCACAGCCACTTCTCACCTCACCAACTCCTCAGCCGATCCTGCCTCCACAAATCCTCAGACTGAATGCCTCTGAGTCCTCAGCCGAAAGGCTCTCAGAGTTCCTGTCTCGTCTCCTCACGCATTATATGCCTTTCTCTGCCCAGCCATTTCATTTCCTGTCTCAACCTTCCTAGTGCTGGAATTAAAGGTGTGTGTGCTTCCCAAATACTAGTAGCAAAGAAAGGCATGAGATCTCAAGTGCTGGGATTAAAGGTGTGTGCTACCACTGCCTGGCTCTGTTTCTTTTAGACTGGATTAATCTCCTGTAGTCCAGGGTGGCTTTGAACTCACAGAGATCCAGATGGATCTCTGCCTCCAGAGTGCTAGGATTAAAGGTGTGTGCCACCACTGCCTGATCTCTATGTTTAATCTAGTGGCTGGCTCTGTCCTTTGCTCTTCAGGCAAATTTTACTAGAGTACAACAAAATATCACCACACTTGTGTGACCCCCAAAAACTAAAATTTGGATCATGTGTGTGCCTCACTTCAAAAAGCAGCATGTTAGATGGAGTTCCCAAAACTCCATGGCAGTATTCTACTGTGTCTGATGAATCTGTGTCGTACCACTTCTAGAGGGATGGAAAATTCTAGTGAGAGAATTTCTACCTCTTTGCCTGCAGTTTTCTCTCTCTGCCCAGCTCCCACAAAGATGAAGAAAAATGAGATATCAGAGGCTGCATTTTATATCCATGGGGAAAAAAATGCCTTCCAAGAGACTCTTCATTCATGCATTCAGATTTACTGCACTGCAAACCTGTGGGAACCTGCTGCATTCATTTCAGCTTCTATCATCATCATTGTGAATGCAGCCAGAGGTCTCCTGTGGGCTTGCAGATGAAATGCTGAATGGCAACAAAAGTAAACAACACAGAATCTCACTTTCTATTCCCAGGACTGTTCCACTCGTGTTTAATGACATAAGAAATACCCAGAAGCCTCAGTTGTGTTAAGTATGAGCATAAATAAAGTGACAATCCGCAGAGAAAGAATGTGAGCATCCTTAATTCTAAACTCAGAATCCCTTTCTCTCAGGGTACCTTTCAAGTTCAAGTTATACTTTTCTGTTGTCCTTGCAAAATTTAATGTAACAGTGGGTCTTCCTAAAATCGAAGCTGTAGCTGAGGAAGTGGGGGAAGATTTTGTGTGAAGTCCACCCAAGTTCATCCCTCATGCTTCTCCTAGGCACTTTCCTCCTCTGGAACAGGACATTTTCATGGCCACTCATGTCCCAGTTTAAGGGACAAAATGAACAAATGTCTATGGAATGCAACATTCTTAATATGCAGACTACTTAAAACAACTTTTTAAAAAAAAATACATGTAGTTTGATGTGTGATCAGGAAAATGGTGGATTCCTTCTGTTCTAGGACACACTAGCACTTTGTCACAACTGGAGCCAGAGGGTTCCAATGCCTGGGCAAAGAGAGAGGGGCCCTAGTCGATTGGCATCTCAATGTGGAAGAGACAAGACACCTGCAGAGGGTCTAGTGAGACCTGAGTTGAAGCCCAACACCAGGGTGCAAGTGAATAGTGCTTGTGGGGAGGCCCATCAACCTGTCATTCAAGTTTGAATAAGGATTAGGAGACTGAGTGCTTAACCAAGCCTCTGACTCCAATAAACATCACAGCTTAAAGAGGAAAGTTGCCTCTTTCTACATCTGTCTCTTCACCTGGAAACTCATTCATTTATCTCAAAGGAAAGTTCCATTTTACTTTATTTTGTAAATTTTGCTTTGGAATGATTAACTGGAATTTTCAGAGTAAAGGAATAAAGAAAAGAAACATGGAAATCTAAAAATCACCAAGCACCTTTCAAAACAGCAAATCTTCAATATGACCAGATGACATGCATTTGAGCATACATCAGATGAAGTGGGAAGTATTTGTAGACATTGGTTGGGAAGAACTTTTCATGCCATATGGGAGCATCAGAAGTCCCTGGAGCAGCAGTAGAAATACACTGACTGATTTTAAGTAGAAAAACAAAGAACCAAGTGCCGTGGATTAGGATGGTAATCCTGAATTTGTTTCTAGGATCCCCACCTTTCAGGAGACAGTTTGTCTCAACAAATATAATAAAATAATCTCCTTAAATATGTTCAAGAAAATATGGATTGCAACAACATTAAGCAACTTTCTGCTCAACACTAGACCCTAGGGTCTTTAATAGAACAATATGCATGAGAATTTTGATGTGCTGAACCACACACCCTGAAGTAGAAATACTGAAGTCCAGAGCCACATGGCCATTCACAAAGGCAAGGATCTACTTGGTGCTTCAGTTTCCTTGATTCTAAAAGAAAGGTCCTAACCCCCTTGTAGGGTTGCCGTGAGGATTAGAAGAGATGATGAGTGCAAAGTTATGGACTAAGGCTTAGCATAAACAATACACCAAGCCTAAAGACAAAATAGGCCAAAGCAGCATTTTATCAACTTGATCTAGGACGTCTTAGCCAGTAAGAGAAGGGAACATGAATTCACAAAAGGGCGTTATTCTTTTTTATTTATTTATTTATTTATTTATTTATTTATTTATTTATTTATTTATTTATTTGGTTTTTCGAAACAGGGTTTCTCTGTGTAGCTTTGCGCCTTTCCTGGAACTCGCTTTGGAGACCAGGCTGGCCTCGAACTCACAGAGATCCGCCTGCCTCTGCCTCCCGAGTGCTGGGATTAAAGGTGTGCGCCACCACCGCCTGGCTCTTTTATTTTTAATTATGTGTAAGTGTTTGTGTCTGCATGTACCATGTGTACTGAGTGCAGCTTTTGTACAAAAGCCAGAGGAGGGAATTGGATCTGCTAGAACTGGAGTTTCAAACAGTTGTGAGCTGCCAGATGCGGGTGCTGGGAACTGACTCTGGTCTTTTGATGAGCAGTAAGCTCTCTTAACTACTGTGTTACCTCTCAGCCCAGAAGGACATCCTTCAAGACAAAGTTCAAGAAATTCTGTACCAGAAAAGCTGGTATTTCTGGAGTACATAGAGAGGCAAAAACAACTGGTAATGGAGACCAAGCAGGGACGAGAAAAGTAAGACAAGGATGAGGATTGGAAGTGGTGACCAGCCACTGCTCCTCTGGTCCCTTTGTAAATGTTGAACACAGGCAAGCAAGGTGCAACACCCCAGAGGAAAGAAGGGTTTGGTTCTATAGTCAGGACTATTCCATGGTTCATTTTATCCCAAGGGAGGAGTTCTATTATAGTAAAATTAAGAAAGTAATGCCAGGGTCCCAGCCTCAGAAATTCTGATCACTTTATTCTAGCTATAGCCTAATATTATTTTGTTTTGGTTTTAATTTCCCAAAATGTTTCTAATTTGCAGCAAAGTTTGAGATCCCTTATGAAAAGTATATATCACATTATACACACACACACACATATATGATAAATGACTTGTTTAGGTGATATTTCACACAATAGTTCCTCTCTCTAAAGAAAAGATCAATGTATATGGATTAGAAACTATCCAGAGAATAGAAAAGTTGCTAAAAAGAAAATGAAAATACACATGAATACTCAGGAGTTGGATTGGAAATGATGTTTCTGAGCGTGAGGCCAGGGATGAAGATAAGAAAATGGAGTCAAGGAAGCTTTTCCTTCTGCCATGGAAGCAAATGAATGTTCACAGCAGTGAGCATCATGAGAAGATAAATGACAGCAACCATAATAACATCAATAAATGGTAGATTAATGAGAAAATTTAATAACAAGCCAGCCTCAAATATGTAGCAGGAATGGGATGTTTCTCCTCATGTAATTCTCAGAAAGATTTCTAGGAGTAGATAAGAAATAAGAATTTCTAGCTTACAGTACAGAGTGGTCATTACTTCTTTTCTTTCTACAAACTTTTTTTAGGTACATTGACCTTTCATAACTTTATGTTTTTAAATTTTGCTTTGCTAAAATTGTGAGAAAAGGTTGATAGACAAATAGATGATAGATAAAGATAGAGATAGATAAATGATAGATAGATAGATAGATAGATAGATAGATAGATAGATAGATAGAT
>CABHPR010141017.1:2531-28637 GCA_902168415.1 Peromyscus melanophrys | reverse complement strand
GATAGATAGATAGATAGATAGATAGATAGATAGATAGATAGATAGATAGATAGACAGATAACACAAGCACTCTCTTGTAAATGAGCAGTAGCTTGTGTGCTGAGACCAGAAGACAAGGTTAGGGAATTGGTTCTTCCTACTGTGAGTTCTAGGGATCAGATTCAGGTCATCAGGCTTATGTAGTATTTGGCATTTTTACTTACTGAGCCACCTTACTGGTCTTTATCTTTAATAACTTTTGAAAGTGAGATTAGTCAATCAAGATAAAATATTAATTGACTTCTAACCACACATCACAGCGGGTCCCAATCCAAAGACTAGCTAGATAACATAAACTGAATTCAATGGGAGAAGAAGAAGAGGAAGAAGGAGAAGGAGAAGGAGAAGGGAAGAGAAGAAGAAGAAGAAGAAGAAGAAGAAGAAGAAGAAGAAGAAGAAGAAGAAGAAGAAGAAGAAGAAGAAGAAGAAGAAAAGGGAGGAAGAGGAAAATAAACAGAATGAAGAAGCAATCTCAAAGTTGGGTGGGAAGGGATGGAAAGATTCAGAAGACAGTAAGGGGAGGAATTGAGTGGTGTGTGAATATGTTCAAAATACATTGCGTGAAATTGTCAAAGAATTACTTAAATCTTATTTTAAAGATTAGATGAATGCCTTGAGGAACTGAAAGCTAGTCCAGTGACACAAAGTTCTTACCAAATGGCAGTTCTGTAATGCTCCAGAAGACACTAAAGAGTGAGGATCACGGAAGAGAGGAAGGAGGTGGGGGCACCGATTTCATGAACTATTGGTATCACTGTTTATTCAAGACCTTGGAAAGAAACCAGTGTCACCTTTCAGAAGTCAAAGCATTCTTTGTCAGCTGCTGCTACATGCAGGTGTTTTGGAGGTAAGGCTGACCACCTCCATCAAGCATGCAAGATATTGAACTAGTGGTCAACCAGAACACTTGGAATGGAGTTCAAATCCATATGTCAAGGACTATGGCCAGAATAATTGAGTTCTGATCCTATTTCTTTCTGAGATGAAAGTTACAGAATACTATCACTACCCAGCCCTATAGCTCTGTCTCTGTAATCATATCCAAAGAACCATCTCATACTAAATTGTCCATATCTTAATGTAATTGTAATAGTTCAACTATCCTTCATTACTTTCCAAGACATTTGCTGTGTGGCAGGGGATGTGAGGTGTGGCAATGCCCTAGAGTCTGTTCATCTTGCCTCTGAATAACACAGATCTCCCAGACGAACCATCTTAGAAACTTAGTTTCCTCACTTATCACTGTGGAGTAATAGGAAACAAATCTGTTCTCAGTTTCTGCCAAGCCAATGCACAAGGGATTTCCATCGTTCCCTGGGAGTCATTACTCTGTTTTGGTTTGGTTGGGTTCAGACCCCTGGAGATGGCCCTTGAGTTTCGGGTTCATTTGAACTGCTGAGTTGGGCCTGGTTTCCATCTGCAGCCATGAAATTGCTTTGAATTTCTCCAAACTCAGCCCAGGTTTTCTGAAAACTCATCTAAGAGTAGGCTAGGGTTCACTGAGAGGTTTGCAGATCTACTTGATTATTTAGCCTGTTCAGATACTAATTTCTAAATTGCCAGGTGACAACTTTTTCTGCTTGGAGATTCTCTCCTCTGAAGGCTCTTGTGTGCTACTCAGGCCCAATTAGAGATTGATTTTTCACTATAATCTTTTCTAAAAAGAGTAACTAGGGTATTTGAGGGGAGAAGATAAGTCTCTAAGTCTCAAACTACCTCTTGACATTCCTCCCAAACAAATAGAAGTAACAATGGAACTCAGACCCTGTCTAGAGCCTCTTTCTCCATTGGAGGTCATTGAGATATCTTCCAACTCACTATAATAGGAATAAGACTAGCAAAAGTGAATGAATTTGAAGGTCTGGTTTCAAAATCAATTGAGACTAAGCCACGTCTGCAGGCAGAGGGCCAGGAACAAGTTCATGTGTGTGAAGGGAAGGAGCTAGATCATTGCGGTTGTATAGTTGAGAACGGAGAAAAGGAAATGGGAGCCATTTGTGAGGTATGCTTAGGGCAGTTTCTCCTGAAGTAGTGCACCACACATATAGAGAGCTCTATACCTTTGAAAGGTTTAACATGATTTTAAAATGTGTCTTAGAAAATAAATGTTCGGAGCAGTGACTTACTCGGCTATGTCTCCCTCCCTTCTCCATGAGACCTCCTTGCTAAATCTTGACTTAATCTCAGATATTCCAGATGTACAACTTGGACATACTATTGCCATCTTCAGGCACATCTTTCATGTGTAACAATTTCTTTTTTCCACTGTGGCTGCTGAGCAGCTGTCAGTTATCTATAGACAGAGCTGCACGTGTGGCTAAAATGAAAACTAAAGCTAAAACATAAAACTCATTTGAAATGACTACAGATAATATTTTAAAAGGTGTTTTTGATGGATCTCTACTGAGCACCCAATTTGGATGATACCAAAACCTTGTCTTATTTTTTTCACAAAACATGTTTAACATAGGCTGTCCCTGCCTCCCAAGGTGGTGCGACCTGGGAGAATGGAGCCAGTAAATGCGGCAGATTAAAGTCGACTTTATTCAGAGCCCCAGACAATTTATACTCTGAAGGTTAAGAAAGGTCACAAGACTAAAGTTCTCAAGCGGTATACAATCTCAAGGACAAGTTGCATGTGGCAAAAGCGTGTTTTTCTATAGAGACATATAAAGGGTAGTCTAAACATTTAATTGAATAACAACAGCAACTAATAATGAGTAATCTGAAGTAAACTTACTCCTATCTGCTAGACCTGGGAGGAACACAAAGACACATTCCAAGAACAATTCCAAAAAACTTAGGTCAGAAGACTCTTGTCTTGTTTTCTTGAAGTGTTCTCACAGCACTCAGAATGCTTCACAAGACTCCAATCCTGAACCATGTTCCCACAATAGGTGTCAGTGTGCAGACTTTCACACATAAGAAGTGCAAGCACAGGAAAGAGGGAGGAAATAAAACCAAAATAAAGTTACAAAGGAGGTAATGAGCTGGGTGGGTAAATTATTTCATTTATTTTTCCTGTTTCACAAAAAGTCTTTATTTGCCAAATGCTCAGGAGACAAGTTGGCATGCATATATTGTCAGAATTTCACACGTTCATTCGGGTAAAAACTAGAATATTGCTGGAGACAATAGTTAGAGGATTCAGGATTTCATTAATTTTGATTTTATCCATGAAACTCAGAACACTAATCACAGTATTTAAGCATAAAATTTTATGGCCATCAAAACAGGCCACACTGCTTGAAACCATAGTCTTTGAGGATAATTATGATTCAACAAAAATTTCAAGACACAATTGTTTTAATATATCTGGCCTCACTATGCTGAGGCAATATTAGATGTCATAATTTTGCCCAAAACAAAACAAACCAGTGATTTCCTCAAGCACTTTGAAGGTTAAGAAGACTTATCTAGAGGTTTCATTCTCAACATGAGTTTGAATTGCTCTCTGGCTTGTGTGATATTTCTCCACTAAACATGGATTTAGTCTGCTTCCAGCATGGTCACATCATGAATGATACTCACAGCCTCTTACCCAAAAGAGAATTCTTACAAGAACCACAATGTTTATACAGGAACTTGTTTTTTATTTTTATTTTTGCAGAATTAGTTTATTCTAAAGCTACTTAGCAAAACAAGACTAGGAAGTGGGTATCTGAGATTAAAAATAGAATAAGCAGCTAGCATAGTAGTACATGCCCATAATCTAGGCACTTAGCAGGCTAGTATAGAAGAATTTGTGAGTTCTACCCTTTACTGGGCTACATAGTGAGGTTGAGACCAGCATGGGAAACATGAATTTCTGTCTTGATTTAAAAAAAATGGGAGAAGTGCTGGAAAGATAAAGGGAAAGGAAGAAATTATCATTTTTCTAATGTATACATGTATATAACTGCTAAGAAATGGAAATTTTTAGAAAATGTTTAGCAAAGAAGAAAAATAACTCATAATACCTGGGTTTGATTCTCTATACTATTTTATCCATTCTATAAAAAAATAGATTTTTAAAAAAAATCTTTGAGTAAAAGTTAGTATTTCTGAATGTGCTTACATCAAAGATACTTTTTAAGATTCTAACATGAAAGTAAAATTTCTGAAAAAGAAGTTTAAACTTATATACTTTTAGTCTATTATTTTATTATAAGAGATACTTTTACATAGAGAAAAATTTTAAATGTCTATGTTTGTTGAATGACAAAAAAATAGTTTATATGAAGTAAGTTAAGTTTTCTTTGCCTATCAAATATGTACTCCTTGGGCCATCATATTTTTAGACAACATCATTGTTGTGTGGCCCCCCCAAATTCATATTTTGTGTTCCCATTGACTCAGTACATGCCCGTATTTGGAGACAGAATTTAACAGAGGGAGCTAAGCTAAAATGAATTGCTATGGTGGGCTGTGATTCAAGATGACTAGTGTCTTTATGGTAAGATGAAATTCAGACACAGACCTGAATAAAAGGAAGATGGTCATTCATCAGCCCGGGAGAAAGGACTGAATAATATCTTCTCTCATCTCTTAGAAGCAACCAACCTATTGATATTTTTTTTACCTCTGCACTATGAAAGTAAATTTCTGTTATTCAAGCCCCTCCCATCTGTGGTACTTTATTACTGTACTACTAGCAAACTAATAGCAACACCATTGGCTATGACATTGAGCAATCATCTGCGCAGATGTGCTAGTCTGTGTTGCCAAGGGAACACCATGAGGACTTCAAGAGATGGGAATAGCTACTATTGACAGATTAAAATGGGATAGGAAAGGGGAAGAAACATGGGTAGAGACTGGAAGGAAAGACTGGGGTTTCTGTAGATAGGATACCTCTGCAAAGTGTTTGACATGGGTAGCATGTAGAACACATAAGCTAGAAAGCACCAGATGGTCCTGGTAACATCTGTGGGTAGATTTCTCTTAGTCTTCTCTCTTCCAGAAGGACAGTCATCCTTGCTAACATCTCTTCTGTTTCCTTGACAAGGGAGGATCATCTAGATGTAGGAAGGTAGATACCGTCTATAGCTTGCAATTCATTGAGTCTGCTAGGCAACCTTGATGGCCTACCATCTCATGCAATGTGCCAGATGGCCTAACAGTACTCCCATTCAAATAATTGACATATTCCCCATTTGCCACAGATCCATCCTTCCATTTACCGTTGTGTTTATCCCCACTGGCCATTTTTTCAAATGTAGCAGATATCATCTTGCTACTTCCATGGTTTAGATGTACTCCTGACAAACAAGAACATAAATAAGTTCTCTACCATAAACCCCAGTCATATTCTTTAAACTTTGATACAGATTTCTAAGCAAATTACCATCCAGGAGCTGGCAGGATACATCAGCAGATTAGTGATATCAGTCATTCCAGACTCCAGATTTCCTCTGCAGTATAATTAGCCAGCTATTTTTCCAATTCAGTAAAAGGTATTGTGAATAGCAACTCCTTTGGGAATCTCCTTATAAATGTGGGAATTATAGGAGCATTACTCATACCACTTTTATTTCTTATACCAATCATTTTCAGAAGTTTAGGATCAGCTGTACGAGTTGTCCAGAGAGAAATTCATACACTGCATCTATAAAACAAAAAAGCAGGAAATGCTAGGAGCCACAGGAATATGAAATAGGAATTCAGCTGTATGTGGTAAAGCTATACGGGGAAGAATCAAGGAATTCTTCCAGAGGAAAAGCCAAATCTCAAGGAGTATTTGGTGTTATTCGGCTTTTAATATATCAGCTGTTTCCTGGTATGAATTTCATGTGTGCTCTCATAGCCTCCCCAAGAACTTCTAAAAAATGTGGATGGATCATTCCTTGGACTTATACATTTAAGGTGTTTGGATAGAGTCACGTAGGCAAGGTTTCCTGCCTCCAGATCCTCTGCTCCTGGTCTCTTTTTAGAGGCAAAATCAAAAGCATGCTTTAAGTGAATATTGTTCTAGATTTAAATGCAAGACTTCATATTCTCCTGAAAAGTTGACTTTTGCTCATCTCAACAAATAAAGGGCTCTTGTCTTGTCATTTGTGTGTGTGTGGGGGGGAGTGCACATGTGGAGTATGACTATGGAGAAGACAACCTTGTATCCTCATGTGCTGGTCACTGTTACCTGATGCATTGACTTGGCGCTCCATTCTCTTTACTTCTGGTCTCCTGGGAGAGGTGTGCTAGGATTACAGAGGTCTGTGCTACTCCAGTAGTCTTTTGTAAAGGTTCTGAGAATTTAACTCCAACCATCAAGCTTATCGAACAAGTCTTTTACCCACTGGTTTCTCCATCCTAAACATAGGCTATTGGACCCTTGATAAAATTTTATAGAAGGGGATTTATATCCAACTCCACAGATCAGTGTGTGTGTGTGAGTGTGTGTGTGTGTGTGTGTGTGTGTGTGTGTGTGTGTGTGTGTGTCTGTGTCTGTGTCTGTGTCGTGTCTGTGTGTATATGTGTGTAGGGGGCAGGGTAGAGGAGTATCCAACCTCTCTCTAATCATCCCAGGAGCCATTAACACACATTATCAAGCTCCCAGAGATTGGGATTCATGCGGCCATAGACAATCGTAAGCACCAAGACTTTTACAAGTATCTAGAAAATTTTACTGTAGGCTCAAGCTAAAAAACTAGTGGTATGGGGGGTGGGGTACAGGGAATCCCCATAGGAGTTCAAAGTAAATTAAAGTCTTTAAATGGAAATGTTAAAAATCAGCTTGAAGATTTCTGTTGAATCTGCGGTTATCATAAATTATTTGTTGTTAATTCCTACCCATTAAGAATATAATTATTAGTAACATTTTAAATTTTTATTTGGATATAAAATTGTTCAAACATTGTAAAAAATATTTAGAAAACAAAAACCCAGATATATAAGAGCCAGAGTATGTACCTTCATTCACTCAGATCTGACTTCCATCATATAATTAAAAGACTTTCGTTAGGGATCCTTTTCCAGGCTGTATTTGTTTTTATCAAACAACAGCTGATCCACCTGCCCAGCAATTCCACATTGGTACTCATCTGACTGCTAATATAATGCCTCATTGAGAACTAAATGCTATCTTTCTTCCTTGGGCTTAAAAAAACTGAAGTCATGGATTCGTTATTTGAAAAATCCAGAATTCAACAAACAGAGATTTGGGTTACACTGCCATGCATGGACATTCTTTTAAAAATAGAAAGTGCTTTGTTACCATTGATTTAAAGCCACAAACATGCTTTGAATCGAATTCAATATATTTCCTATTTGTTTCTGATTTTCCCTTTCTTTTCTTTTAATTATTATTAGAAGGTATAAATTTCGAGAAAAGCCTGGCCCTGACAAAGCCCCATTATTTGCACATGACAAGGTTGATCAAAACCAGTTGGATTTTCCTAAGGAGCCTTTTATGTCTCCTCCACAGAGTATAAATAAATGAAAAGGATTAGATTGAGGAAACGGGGTGTAATTCATGACCAACGTGAACCACAGACAAGGGCTTGCAGATGGATGAACCCAGAAGCTTGGAGACTGCTTTAGGCAGGAAACCCCACTTGTCCATGCTGACTTCACCAGCACCTTTAGCTTTATGAAGAAGCAGGACCCATATTTTAGTTTTGGGTGTCATCTTTATTTACCCGCACTCTTTTGTACTTTAGTGTTTGGTATATAAGTCTAAAGCTGGTTTTGACTCTCAAAAAAAAAATCGATCATATTCTGACACTGACCCTAAACCACAGCTAAAAATCTCTGCTGTGTTCCTGGCCCCTCGGACTTTCCCACCGCCTCATTCTTACCAAAACTCAGAAAAAGAAAACAGCTTAAAACCCACAATATATTGACCTCCGGGATAGAAGTGGCCCTTATTGCATGGAACATCGTGACTGAATAGATTTTACATCTTGAAGTCAATAATTTGAGTAATTTAGGGAGAAGATTTTTGTGTACAAATGCTATGCCTCTCTGACCGTATAAAATCAAGCATTTTCACTAGGTTAACCTGAAGCATAATGACAATTATTTCGGCTTGTCTAACCTTCTCTGGTTTGGTCGGCTTGCTTGCCATGCACTCTTCTTGGTGAGATGGAACGGTGTAGCACAATTTCCTCCTCAAATCTGCCCGGACATTCTGAAATAAGAGACTTTTCATGTCCCATATTCTTTCCCTGATTTCCCATCTCTATCTAATAATAATAGAGTGCTTTATAGCATATAAATCATATTTCTGCTTAAAAGTGACCTTCAGCGTGACCTTTTTGTCTCTGCCTGTCAGCACGTACTCTCCCGGCAATAATAAGCTCCGGCCATGAACGAGGACTCAAATTAGAACAATTTCAGGGTATGCCCTTATGAAGGCCAGGATGCAGTTCATTTTGAAGTTAAATAATACAACAGCTTTCCCCAAAGTAGCCATGAACTGGGTGGTTTCATTTTCAGCAGAGCAAAGTTGACCGATACTTTTGAAGAGGAGAGAAAGAAAATATGCCCTCAAACTTAGAGTTTGAGGAAGGTGAGGCATTTCCAAGTGAAAATCCCTACACACTGCAGCATCTGCTAAGGCACAACACTGATTTATCATTTCTGTTTAAATCCTAGCCCAGCTCTCCAAGCCATAAGGAATTAAAACCTTAAGCTGGAGAGATGGCTCAGGGGTAAGAACACTTGCTGCCCAAGTGTGAAGACCAGAGTTTGGCCCCAGGTACATACATAAAAAGTTGGGCATGTAACACTAGCACTGCGTGTGTGCACAGGGGTGCAGAGACAGGAGGATGGCTGGGGCTTAGCATGATGCAAGTCTAGCTCCAGGTTCAGTGAGAGACTCTGGGTAATAAGGCAGATAATAATAGAGCATAACACCAGTATCCAGCTCTGGCTTCCACATAGGCATAAACATACACATACACACACACATACACACACACACGCACACGCACACGCACATGCACAGGCACGCACGCATGCACGCACGCATGCACGCACACACACAGCTTGCACACAAACACAAACACATAATAAAAAAATAAATCATAAAAAAACAAAAGCACTCAATCACAAGGCTTTAGTGTAGTGGCCACAAGCAGACAATTTACTAAGTTTAGTATTTCCCAGTAAAGTAATGTTGTTTAATGGCTGTAACATTTGTTTAGGGGAATTTGGGACACGACTGAATTTTTAGACCTTGGCCCTTAGAAGCATTCTCAGCTGACTACTGACAGTAGATGGAGAGGAAGTTTGCTTCCTATCAAGCAGATAAATTCATTTTAAAATACTGCTGGAAATTTTCTTAGAATCATGGTTCCCCTTGAATCCTAATAAAAGCGGAACTTTCTTTTGCTGGGTTGGTTGACTTTCCAGTATATTCTGTATTCAAGCAAATAGCTTCCAGCTAAATACAATAAGACCAGCTGTGTAGTGCCCCAAAATGTAAAGGACTCCCTCAGTAGTTGGACAGTTCTATCAAGAGAGAAATGAAGGAGAATCTTTGGCCACCTTCAAAATCAGAAGATTGGAAAATACCCTCTTGGTTACATCTTAGTCATCCTCCCAGGGGTCAAGGTGAAGGTAAGGTAAGGGGGTCAGTGGAGACCTGGGAGATCTAACCCCTGCCCTAAAATACCCTAAACATGCACACAAAACAGAGCTGAGATCTCTCAAGAGAAAGGATCCCATTTACTTGTGTTGATTCTAATGTTCCTTGACTTTAATTCCGTATGAAAAGCTTTGCTCATCACAAACCCTCAGGTAATTTCCTTATATTAACGATTTCCTAGGAACAGTGGTCTATGAGCCACTAATTTAAAGCTTATTGTTTTAATAATAACAGAACAAAGCTCTGGGAAATGACGTACCAGCTGCTGGAGATCCTAGGGAGCAATGCTAGAATCCCCAGCCTTGTAACCATCTCATATATTTTACTGGACAAGCTCAAAAAGGGGATGAATTTATATACTACCTCTATATGGGTACGCTCATTCCTTGTGATACACCTACACTGCTCTTTTGATTGATTGAGATTCTTCTCAGGAGAGCCTCTCTTGGGTCCCTTTGAACTACAGGCCATGTGAACAATCATGGCCACTATCGAAACACGAGCCTTGCAGTAACATCTTGTCCAGTCACACACAAAGACACATGGCTGGGCTCACTCTAAGATGAGTGTGGAGGAAGATAAAAGACTGAACTCACATGCGAAGACCCTGCCTTTAATAAACGTTACCCTCACATCTGGTTTGCTGGCTGGGTTCCCCAGGAGTCATTTTGTGGACAGAACCAGCATCTCAGTTTCTTCCCCTAGAGTTAATGAAGGTTTGGAGTCACTGGCAGCAGGAAAACTTCTTTCTGACTCTTTTCTCACATCTGGGAGTCAGTTGATTTCTCTCAATTAAAAAATGACTGGGCTCGCAAGTCAACTCCATTGCTCAAAGTTTGAGAGAACTCTCAGAGTCAAAAATGCTAACCAGTCTGGCATGGGACAGGATGGGGAACCAAAGCTTAAAAGGAGGCTTTGGCAGATTATAAAAACTCTTAATGCTAAGCAGAGGGAGCTCCCCACAATCACTGCCCCTCACAACTCACCACTGTCCTGGCTGCTCATATCAGCGACTTTGATCTCAGCCCACTCTTCTGAATGTCTAGAACGGGCCAGGTGGGAGATTCCCAGGCTCCTGCAGACTCTACAGGGTTGAGTCTAAAAAAAAAAAAAATGATCAGTTGCCAGATGGCAGCTGAGCTATGAAGCCTCAGTCCCTTGTTTGTGTTAGTGGCAAGCTATTCTTCATTGTCTGTGTCCTAGAGACAAAGTGCAGGCCTCACTCGGGCCTGTCAATAGCAGTGACATAGAACTGTAAAGAACTCAGTGGAGGGGAGAGACATGAGGCTTCCTTTCCTGGTGGGAATGGTTGTTGATCAGATCACCATGTTCAAATATCATTCCCAAACAACAGATGCAAAAAAAAAAAAAAAAAAAGAAAAAGAAAAAAGAAAAAACCCTCTGGATCCTTGATCATCTGTGATACTGTGTTTCCTCAGTGCTAGCCCTCAATTTCTACAGGATGTGTTCTTTATCTTGATTGTTTTCCCTTGTCCCAGGGCAGTGTCTGTCAATGTTTAATGTGCATACAAATCACCCAGGGATTTAGTTGAGCTACAGATTCTAACTCAAGAAGCCTGGGCTGGGTCCTGATGACATGCCACATCTCTTAAGTCATTCTTCGGTGATGCTCCGGCTTCTTCTAATCTACCCAGCATCCTGAGCACCAAAGCTACAGCATATTAAATGGAGGGCTGAATCACTGTCATAGTTTCGGTCAAGTGTTCAAACCAATCGTTAAG
This sequence comes from Peromyscus melanophrys, assembly GCA_902168415.1. NCBI lineage: Eukaryota > Metazoa > Chordata > Mammalia > Rodentia > Cricetidae > Peromyscus > Peromyscus melanophrys. The sequence goes on along the minus strand of CABHPR010141017.1, from coordinate 17,288 downwards.
CAGTGGACTGGATTCCAAAATAGCTGCTTGGAGTTGGTGCTAAAAGTTAGGGATGGCCCGTCTTCCAAAGCAGGAATCTTACTGAGGCAAACTGAGTGAAATGGGAGCACCTGCCCCTTTCAACCATTTCCTTTCATTTATCATCATAGTTCATGAGCTTTGGAATTTTCCAGCTGAAAAATGAATGGTAAAGGGCATGCCATCACAGGCTTCAAGTGGCACTCGCTTGAACTTCTCTTCCCTTTTGCACACTAATGGAGATATCAGACCTCAGAGGTACCTCCGAATTCTCCTTTATCAACCCCACCTTTGCCAGACAAGGCCAAAGAGCAGAAAGGGAATTAGGTCAACGTTTGAATGAGTGTTGTAGCGTTTTAAAATGCAATCCATTTGTATTCACTTTGGGCGATGTAAAGGTGAAACTCTGCATTTGAAAGGTAGCTCGATCAGGATCCTGTCCTCAGCCACCCATCCTGTAAATGTGGTCTAAAGTCTTTCTATTCATTCAGAACAACCAACCAGGGGTCAGGAAACAAACAAACAAACAAATAAACAAACAAATGCCTGTGGCTGGTTAAGATACTGAATTAGCCTAGTCCTTCAGCTTATGCAATAAAAAGTAGGATGATTATGGAAGGCACTGGACTCTAAGGATTAGTGAAAACAGGACCTTACTCAGGGGAAATAGGAGGACAAGGCAGAGGGTGTAGTCACGTCCACCAGTGCCTACTTTGTGACACCAATCCTAGGTAACCTTCAAGACCTGCTTTCACAATGTTCTGATCAGGCCAGGCAGGATCAACCTCTCTCAACCCAAGCAGAATCAACCTCTCCTTATTACTATCCTAGCATTTACCATTTGACTTGGGGTCAACGCATCCTGCCTCCTTCTCTAGACTGTAGCCAGCTTGAAGTCGGGAAACACACCTGCTTCATCTCCGAATCTCTCCAAGGGACGTCACAGAAACTCAGATGTTTATAAAAGAGGGTGGGAGTTGGTGTGCTAGCGCATACCTTTAATCTCAGCACTTTAGAGGCAGAGGCAGGTGGATATCTGTGAGTTCAAGGCCAACCTGGTCTACATATTGAGCTCCAGGTCAGCCAGAGCTATACAGTGGGAACCTGTCTCAAAAAAAAAAAAAAAAAAAATTGGAGAGAAAGTAGAGGCTTGAGAGATAGCTCAGTGGTCACTTTGGCAGATTCACAGCTGCTTTTAACTGCAGATCTAGGGGATCCATTTCCCTCTTCTGGTCTCCATAGACATAAGCACTATATGTGTACACACACACACACACACACACACACACACACACACACGCACACTAGTGTGTGCGCATGTTGAGGCTTGAGATTGACCACTCTTCTTCGTTATCTTCGTTGACCACTCTTCTACCTTATCTTGAGACAAGGTCTTAGGGAATCAAACCCTGAACTCACCATAGGGCTAGTCTTACTAGCCAGTTTGCTCTGCGAATGCCCTGTGTCTGCAAGCCTTAGAATTACAGGTGGGTTGCCAGGCCACCTCACATTCACTTGGGTTCTGGGGACCTCAACCCTGGTGAGCAGCAAGTGCTTTAACCACCGAGCCATCCTCCCAGCCCTGCTTGTTTCTTTTAATAAACAGCACGGTTGCATTAGTCATGGGTGGTGTTTTAAACCTAGATGTTTCTGTAAGTCCTTATTTCCTCTAACTTCTTCTAGTCTGCTTTCTCAAGCAACCAATTCTCCACGTTCTACCCTGACTCTATCCTCCCATCCTTTCCCTCTGCCTTGTTGCCAAATCAAAATGCAAGGCCATCATCTCTGTTTATTTTAAGAAGCCTCAACATGGGACATGGCTTCAGCTGAGATTTTTCTGGAACTTTCCTAGAAGTCCCACCATAGAGACATAAATTGTGATGACATTCAAAACACACTTAAGTGGAGGTGGCAATTAACGGATTGAGTAGCACCAAATGTTATCAGTTCATTTTATTATCCTGAGCCCTTAAAAATACATCATGCTTTTTATGTTTATGATTGTAGGATGCTGCTGTGAAGTGGGGCCGGTATTACGTCTTTTGATGGTGGATTTAATTCAGTTTAACCTAACACACACAGACAGTATCCAGCAGTTCATAAGCTTGTTTGTGTTGGGTACAAACTCATTGCTCTTCCTGTTTCAGGGGACTAGTTTTTATTTGCTTAGTCTCAGACTGATCCTCTCCTTAATTATACTGCTGATTTAGAGAAGTATTAATCAACAGCAAGCATATAATTTCTTTAGATTGCTACTAAAAGGAAATATTCACCTTAATATAAAGTTAATTTAAAAAGAAATAGGAACACAGTTGGTCTTTAAGTCTCTGATATTTTTGACATCTTTGAGATGTTTGATGTGGACTGCAAAACAAAGTGTGATGAATAACTCAAACATCCTAAGTCTTTTATTTTTTTAACCAAACCTTTGAATAATTCACAGGTTAGCTATCCTGAAGGAAACTCACTTTTTTATAAAGGTAAGACCTCGGTGTTGTCAACCTTGACCTTCTGAGGGCATAAAATAAACTGTAAAAGCAATAATCCTAAATTCTCAAGGTGTTAGTCCAAGTTTATGTCCTCAGAATTGATTTTATTTTCTCACTGGGTCATTAATGCAGCCTGGCTTCACCTACTGAGATGGCTCTCAGTATGAACTGATTAATGACGTCATCCTCTCTGTGGTTTAGTTTTACAGGGCACAGGTTATATTTAGAAACTTGTTAGCATCGGCATCCACTGGCTTTCTTTTATGGACAAGCCTTGTGGTACATTTCTTCTTACACTGGCACAAAATGTTGTTCTTTCTTTACTTTTCCCTCTCAGCAAGGAGAGGATAAACCTCTGTCATTTACAGAGATTTATGAATAAACTCCTTGAGAAGCCTTAAGAATCTGTAATGCTTTGCTCTGACTCTTGAATGTAAAGGGAAACACACAGGGCGCCTTCCTCTGACTTCGGCTGAAAGTCACTGTGGTCTTGATGGCTTTCCCTTCGCAAAATTCTGTAAAACTTCCATTCACATCAGAAGCAAATACAGACCTCATTAATATCTTTGCATGTACATTGCTGTGGATGTAGTTCTGAATAACTTATTTGAGTCAATGCCCTATCGATCGCACCACTGAAAACCTGGCATTTGTAAATATTTCTCATTTTATGGGGTGATTATAGGGTGCTATGCCTTATGCAAAATTCTCTTACAAGATGTTTCTATTCGTTGACTAATACCTAAAGTGTTTGGCATCCTTGAATTTTCTTTTCAAAATTCAAAAGATCAAAATAAAATTTAAAAATAAATAAAAAGAAAACAAGGCCAGATTTGGTAGCAGATGCCTTTAATCACAGTGTTTGGGAGGTATTGGGAGGCATATCTCTGTGAGTTAGAGATTGGTCTGGTCTGGCCTACATGGGGGAGTTTCAGGCCAGCTGGGGTTACATAGTGAAACCTTGTCTCAAAAAAAAGAAAAAAAAAAGTTGTGTTCTTTAATACCAAAGTTGACTCAAGTGTCTTAAAACTATATAGATTCATAATTTTTCTAAATTGAAAGAAAACCAAGGATCAAGCTTGAATTTACATGAGTTCAAATCCAGTTGATGCATCAAAGGTTGTCCACATTCACTGCTCATTTCTGCCTAGGATTCTATTATCCACCAGCGTCTTGGTCTTGACCCCATCTCAATGGCAAAGTTTCGAAGAACTCATTCTTCCCACTGACTGAGGAGTTCTGAGCAGTTAGAGTTTTCAGTGTTGACCCCAGCAATTTACAACATTCTGTGAAGCAAGCCAAGCACAGATCATGAAGTCCAAGTTCATCTGCACCATGTTTCCTTTCTTTTCAAATATATGTAGCGCTCTGGGCATTCATGGATTTGAAATTTAGTCAAAGATTTTCCTAGTGTTTTAGTGTGTCCAATGACATGCTCACTTTTCATTTGTGCCCAGCATATTTATTGTATACTTGCTGCACAATATCCCATGGAACAACCTTTATATATGATGATTCCCCACCTTCTCAAATTTTAGCAAGAACTACGCTTGCTGTTTGCATTGAAAACTGAATGTAACACGAATTGCTAAAATGATCTTTAAAAAAAAAAAAAAAAAAAAAACAAAAAAACAAAAAAAACCCAGAGCCAGATATTGGGGTAAATGTTGAAAGATCAGAGAGACAAAGGAACAAGCCACTGCCACATCTTACCTCTCAGCTTGAAAAAGCCTCCAGTTCCTGTCTCCTCATGCCTTATATACCTTTCTCTGCCCAGCCATAACTTCCTATCTCAACCTTCCTAATGCTGAGATTAAAGGCATGTTACTTCCAAATACTGGCATTAAAGGTGTATGACACCACTGCCTGGCCTCTATGTTTAATCTAGTAGCTTTTTCTGTTCTCTAATCTTCAGGCAAATTTTATTAGCATACACAGTATATCACCACATTTCCCCTTCTTGTCTAAAATAATAAAAGAAGGTTATAACTAATATAACAAAACTATATACAATAAGTACAATAAGTATATACAATATATACAGTCAAGAATTACATTAACAATGTCTAGTCTATAAACATTTGACAAATTCAGAAAAAATATTCCATTATTTATCCTATTTTGGAGAGTCTAAAATGTTGTACCTAGCCGGGCGGTGGTGGCGCACGCCTTTAATCCCAGCACTCGGGAGGCAGAGGCAGGCGGATCTCTGTGAGTTCGAGGCCAGCCTGGGCTACCAAGTGAGTTCCAGGAAAGGCACAAAGCTACACAGAGAAACCCTGTCTCGAAAAACCAAAAAAAAAAAAATGTTGTACCTAATTAACTTTCTATCCTAACTTGTACTACCAACAGAAAACTATCTTTTGATATCTTTCAAAATTATACACTTTACACATCTTTAGTGAGTTTCTTTTCTGAATTTGTTAACAAGGAAAACTAAAGCTATAACTATCCTCAGAGACTTGAGAAGGAAATAATATTGACTGAGTAAGCAAGAAGTGCAAACAAACAACTTCCAAAAAATGTGAGAAATGACAGAAGCAGCTGGCTGCCTGGACAGTCACCCAAGGTTCCTCTGCAATGTTGGAGCATCCATCTTTGGCCTACAGGCCTAGCGTATATGACAAACTTATCTGTGAAGCAGGATTTTCTGAAGGGCTGTCCTACCTTGTCTTGGCAAGGTTCAGCAGTCTTTTCTTTTGTGTCCTGCTTGTCCATTTGGACAGCATACTATCAGCAATGGAGGCAAGGGCATTTATTGCCCAGTGGCTGACTTGCCACAAAGAAAGTAAATTCCATGTGGAGTTTCTTCGATGCACATCATCTTCTCTAAAGTAGATTGGTGCTGCCAGGAGCAGATGTGTCTCATAGTCACAAAAAAATAAGAATATATGTTATTAAAACAACTTAATGCCATATTCTGTAGAGCTCTGAAGTGTTTGAAGATGACCTGTCTATTTAAAATATATCTGTTGGACCTTGAATGCCTAATATGACTACAAGTTCAATTGTAATAGCTGACTACTAACTTTCATTTCTTTATATCCTAATTAGTTGGTAATAATAACTTTCACTGACTAGAAATTTTCACTATATTGTTAAATGAACTGTATAGATACAAAACTTTGAACAAGGTTAGAAGTGTATGTGTAGTATGTTCTAATAAAATTAATCTCAAATTTGGGTCAATATGCAAAATTTGTATACAATATACAAAAAATCCAATATAATGTAAAATATTTAAAGCTAATAGTTGCTTTTTAAAAGTAGATTCCAATAATCTACCTTTTTATCTTATCATATCTATATCCTCAATTTTTTCTTTTAAGAGTAGATTCAATAATCTACCCTTTTATCCTATTATTTCTATATATTACATTTCTATATCATGTACTCCTTTCTTTTAGAAAGAAATTGACTATGACCAGTAACAATTTTTAACCAACCCCTAAACAAAGACAAACTTCCATAATCCATTTTTGGGGAATGTAGGCATAGTTTTTTAGGCTACTTCCTGCTGACTAGGAGCACTGGTAGTCTTATGGGGACACAAAGAAAATTTAGGATTTTGGTCAAGTCCTGATTAGACTAGTCTGTAAATATCATCTCAGCTAGCCATCTCGATATTGTCCTGAGCAGTTTGTAGTTCTAAGCCAATCTTTGGGTGGTGTTTGTCAGCTTGGTGGCACTATCATTACCCTCATGGAATCGTCATTGTGGGGTTGTATCATCTTTTCAAAAACTTCAAAGGTCACTATCAGGCATGGTCATGGTTCACTGCAGAAAATCTTTTTCATGGCACATTTTTCTCTGGATGATTTGTCCTTTTTCTTCAGATGTCCCATTTGTCCAGTGTTCTTTAGATTCCTTAGCCTTCATTCTCCTGAAAGACAAAAATAAAACCATTCCCCAACCCTAACCCTAGAGTTTCCAAATCTAATCTTTATCAATTTTGATTTATAGTTTTTCCTGATATTTTGTTTTCTCTTCCATTGCTGTTCTATCCCCCTGAGCAGTATGGTTTTTTTTCCATTGGCATTAGGTTCTTTAATTGCTCTGGGAAGAAGTTTCTCCCATGGTGATGGGAAAGGACTGAACCAAATTTGATATGGGGGCCTGCAAATGGCCCCTCAGGAAGCTTCTCGATGGCAAAGGATTACCTTGAGTGTCCCTTGTTGATCTACATTCCTTAGTCCAATGTCCGCCTTTGTCACACCTTTTGCATAATCCAGAAGAGAAGGGCATTCTATTAGGATTATTCCTAGCAAAAACATTGTTTCTAGAAACATCCTGTTTACAGTCCCTTTTTAGGTGACCTTGTTTACTGCAATTGAAACATTTGAAGCATTACTTACTGAAACATTACAAACAATTGAAGCATTACTATTTTTCTTCAAACTTTTGGAAATCACCTCTCCTATCCAAGCATCATCGTGATCATGAGATTCAATATTAGTTGTGTCTCAGATCCATTCCTCCAAGGGTGCTGATCTTGCCTCTAGCGGACTAATTACCCTTTTGCATTGTGCATTAACATTGTCAAACGCCAGAGATTCAATTATTATCTGTCTAGCTTCTGAAATTAGTATCATTCTATTTACTGCTGAAGTCAGTCTTTGTAAAAAATCAGTGAAGGTTTCTTTTGAGCCCTGTATAACTTTTGTAAAGTTGAACCATGCAGTGAACCATGACCATGCCTGACTCAATTTTCTTTCCTATTTCTTCAATTCTGTCCCAAGCATTCAAGGCTGCCATGCAGCATAAATCTAGGGTGTAGTCATTATACAAAGATTCTTTGTATATCAGTATAATTACCTTCTCCAAGAAGTTGATCTTGGGAAATTTCCACGCCTCTAGCCCTACTTCACTGTTCAATGGTCTTAGTCTCAACCTTTCACCAGGACCTCCATTGTAATTGAGGACCAGCCTCTAATATGGCTGTAACCAAATCTCTCCAGTCTTGAGGGACACTTCTATTACAAGTTGACCATGAGTTTAACATCTGCTTCATGAAAGAGGAGTGGATGCCATATGAGACTATTGCTTCTTTGAATCTCCTCAAATCTAGCATTTGCACAGGAGTCCAATAAGCTCATACACAGCCTTGAGGATATCTATCATTTGGCAGTTCCTGTAAGGTTACTAGATAGATTAAGGTTGGCTGTTTGAAAGCCTTAGGCTGTTTCTCTGTAACCTTATACTGAAATGCTGAGATTAGTTCTCCTTTAAATTTTTCTGTCTGGGTCTGGATATTTCTATGATCTGTTTTAATAAGTTTTTCTAAAACTTTTATTTTGGCAATGATTTTAACCAACTTTTTTAATGGTAGAACAGAAATGGTCAAACAAATAATATTTATAATTGATATTACATAAATCCCATCAACATTAATTATCCTCTCATTTAATTGTTTCATTTTCAGACCATTAATCATATTATCAGAGACCAAACTCCCTCCGTTGTAAAAATATTTCCTATTTTTTCACGTGGGGAAAAAAACTTTCTTTTAACTAATTCCTCCTTTTAAGAAATCTTTATTGACTCACCAAACCTGTAGACAATGATGATTCAGATAACAGTGTGGCAGCAGCCTGAGGAGGGGGCCCAAGGAAAGTCAAAACCACCATGAGAGGAAAGAAATGAAAGATCCAGCCATCTGCATGGGGAACTGGTGAAAGTGGCTAACTCTTGTGGGTTTTGGAGCCCCCAAACTAATGGAGTTTGCTGCAGAGAGGCTGCAACAAAAACTTAGCCAGCAGTTTGGGGACTCTGGCTGTGTGTAGTACCAGCCTGAGCCACAGGCTAGCAGCTTTTTCACGAATTTGTGCCCAAAATATTGGGTGCCAGGTGTAACACAAATTGCTAAAGTGGTTTTTAATTAAAAAAAAAAAAAAAACCCAGAGCCAGATATTGGGGTAAATGTTGAAAGATCAGAGAGACAAAGGTACAAGCCACTGCCACATCTTACCTGTAGAACTCCTCAGCCTGAAAAGGCCTTCAGTTCATGTTCCTGTCTCCTCACACCTTATATACCTTTTTCTACTCAGCTATCACTTCCTGTCTCAACCTTCCTAATGCTGAGATTAAAAGCGTGTGACTTCCAAATACTGGAATTAATGGTGTGTGCCACCACTGCCTGGCTTCTATGTTTAATCTAGTGGCTTGTTCTGTTCTCTGATCTTCAGGAAAACTTTATTAGGGTACACAATATATCACCACAACTGAAAAACAACATCATTCATTCATTCAAAGCAAAACAAACAGATCTGATGATTAAACGGAGTCTTAAACAGATGCAAACCCAGCAACCATCCTGTGGACCAGGTTGGTACTATTTGCAAGTGCATGCAAGCTTGACACATTGCTTCAGCACGTGTTTCAAAAGTAGAGATGACAGACATTTTAGTCTTCATAAAATGTGCCCTCTTACTGTGTATATATATATACACTAAGCTCCGATTTACATGAGTCCAGTTGTGGTTTAAAGCAACTAAATACAAGTACCAAAATCTAAGACATTTTATGGCTCACATGAGGAAATGATTCTAAATCCCTGTTTTCTCTAGCAGGGAATTCCTTTGGTGTGTTTTGGAAACAATTCTATAAATGTCAGTATGTTTTATGCTAATTCTTCATATACAATGCATTAATTTTATAGGGATGTAAATCACTAGATTTTATTATTCCTTTTACATTGTATGCTTCTTTGAGAAGAATCATGACTCCTTGATTTATCTTTATACAATGTTTTAATTGTCGGTACTGGCTTTTTAATGGTGGGTCAGATTCCCTCAGAATTGAACTTGCTGATTATGTTTGTATAGATGACAATACATAGATTCATTATCTTTATTAATAGTGCCTCTGAGAGCTCGCCTTCTACTGTTAGCATATAACTTTGCAGTGTGTGTGTTAACACATGCTCATGCATGTGTGTGTGAATGCACATACACACATATGTGTGCATGCACATGGAGGCCAGATGTTATCTCTTCCTCTATGACTTGCCACCTTATGATGTAAAGACTGGGTCTTTCAGTGAGCCTGGAACTCACCCAATGTCTAGACTAGCAAGTCAGTGAGTTCCAGGGATCTTGCTTTCTGCATCTCAGTGCTGGGATTGCAGGTGCATGTTACTGTGCCCAGCTTTTTATGTAGGAGCTGGGTATCCAAACACGGGTCCTCAAGCCTGAGTAGCAAGCAGTTTGCTGACTGAGCCATCTCCCCAGCCCCTGGTGCTTTATTTTTTAAATTCTTAAGAATCTGCTCTTGATATGATTTGGGTAACCATGATAATGTTTACCTGCACTTACGTTTTCCTCCATTTTGCACACACACACACACACACACACACACACACACACACACACACAAACACACTCACGTGTGCGCACACACACAGGGATGTGTTACACACAAAGGGATAACATATCCCTCCCAGTGTTCCACTGAAGATCAAATCAGCTCATCATATCCTAAAGTTTCTTTATAAGTTTTAGACCCAGGATCAAAAGATTAGCTTCATTTAATTTATTACGTTCATTTAAAAGAGCCAAGTAAAGTGTGGGCTTAGTGTTGCCAGCCTGTGTCTCTTAGAAAAGGATGGAAATTGACTTCAGTGAATTATAAAAGCTACAATCTCCTAATAATATTTATATTAAAATGATTTATGGTTTGTTAATACTTATAAAAAATAAAAATTAACCACTGCTTGGATTTTAGTGTGTTCTTTACATGTCATTTTGCTTTTTACAAAACATACATGCTGTCTTCACTTAGAGATATATTGTAAGCACTTTCCTTTAACTATACAGTCTGCTGACATATATTTTGTAATCACACATATTGTATGATATATTTCGTTTTTAAAAGGTACTTAATAGCCTTAGGCTACTTCCTTGGAGTGGTCTCTTCAGCCACTTCCATTTCTCTTTTGTTTCTCAGAGAAACAAATTCTGTTGTCAAGTTTTCTATCATTCAGAAAACACCACTATACTGTAACCTCACAAAGCATAGGAAACAATGTCTATGCTTGTTGATCAGAAATACAGGGGTAATTTGTACCCTGGGAAGAGACTCTCCAGATCCCAGCCCCCAGCTGATTTGCTAGTATTTTCAAAACTTTAACGATTTCCATTTTGATAGCTAGAAACTGATATCTGTGCTCTTGATATGATTTGAGTAACCACGATACTATTTTTCCTGTACTTACATTTCCCCCAATTTTGTTATATTAGTACTTCTGTTTGTCTTTTGGTTGTACTTTACTTGTCATTGTGTGAAAAGAATTGGGTTTCTGTTTAGAAATGTCTGCAGTGTTTTAATATTTCATAAATGTGTATCCAAAATTTTCTTTATGTGAATGATTTTATTGGTGAGCCTACAGTTTTGATTGGTCTGGCATATATCTTGGTATATCACACAAGTACATATCATCAAAGTTTTCTTTCTAAATATATTTACTGGATCATAGCATGTTGGCTTCATAGATTTCCCAAGTAACCACAAAGCAGAGCCAGCTTCCGACATGCCTGTGATTAATGATGGGAAAGCCTTTCACAGAGCTCTTGTTATAAAATATATACACTTGAGTAAGAGCTTTCCTGATGCCAACAGCAATAGTCTGAAAATATTTATTTTAAAATTCATTTAAATAAATGAAAACTCATGAAATTTTATATTTGAAATGTCATGTTATCATATTTTAAATGTTTTTATGTAAATGGTTTCCATGGGTACACATTCTTTCCCATGAATCACTTTTTTACACAATTTACCAATTTCATAATTCTGGATTTGCCCCTATTTTACTTAAATTGTGGTTGCTTTATAAAGTATTATATAATCTAATGGTAAATATCCTCCTACATTATTCTGATTTTAAAATTATTTTCCTAGAAATTTGAGTCCATTTGATTCTTCCCAATGAAATTTAAAGCCATTATGTCAAATTCCAAGAAAGTTATAATGGGTTATTAATTTAAATGACCTTAAAAATAAAATTGATTTGAAAGAAAGATTTTATGGTTTTAGAAAATTTTTATAGAAAATAAATATATTTCCAAAACATTAATTGGCATTTATTCACAGTACACTGTGTTGGCTTTCAGTTGTATCAGGCATTTGATCATAATTAGTCCCTCTTACCCCTCCTCTTAGTCCCACCCACTGGCCTTTCCCCTGCTGCTTACATATGGCTTTACATAGCTAAAAAGAACTTGAGGATACAAAAATAAGAGAAAATATGTGTTATTTGTCTGTCATTTACTTCATTTAATATGAAGATTCTCAGATTCATCTGTTTTTATTTTAATTGTATTGTTTCATTTTGATGTTATTAAAAATATGACAGGGCCTTCTCTCCATTATATTTTAGTACTGTTTGCATCTAAAAGTTCATTATTTGTGTGCATATACTTTATAACAAGCTGCCCTATGAAAGCCATCCCATTAGCCAGGCGGTGGTGGCACATGCCTTTAATCCCAGCACTCGGGAGACAGAGCCAGGAGGATCTCTGTGAGTTCGAGGACAGCCTGGTCTACAGAGGGAGATCCAGGAAAGGCGCAAAGCTACACAGAGAAACCCTGTCTCGAAAAACCAAAAAAAAAAAAAAAAGAAAGAAAAAAAGAAAAAAAAAGAAAAAGAGAAAGAAAGAAAGAAAGAAAGAAAGAAAGAAAGAAAGAAAGAAAGAAAGAAAGAAAGAAAGAAAGAAAGAAAGCCATCCCATCACAAACATAGGTATATTGGAGGCTAGCCCTGCTGAGTGGTTACTTTGGAAATCTGATGGAACATTCCAAATCTGGCATGTTTGCAGGTGGCTTTAACCTAGTGATTCCTTTGTTATTAACTAATTTAGACAGATTTTCATTCATTCAGTCAGCAAATATGTCTGACTCCTCTATAGTCTATGGGTATAACCAACAGAAAAGTAAGTGGGGGACAGCAGCCTTAGGAAAGCCTCCTTGAGCAATTATGGGAAGGCAGTTCCTAACATCCATCAGTCTGTCCATCATCTCACTGTAATGGCTTCTCATAGTTTTCCCACCTTGTTGAGCATCAAACTTGTATAAGGAACTTGATAAAATGCCAACATCCAGGCCTAGTTTTCTTTCTCTGAAAAGCCTAGGCATCCACATCTCCTCTCCAGGTAATTCTGAAATGTGCCACATTTAAGCTCTGTAACCTAAAATAATCTCAGAAATCAACTGCAGGGGGCGGGGGTGGGGAGTTAAACAAGTTTTACTCATCCTAATAAGGATAATAATGTTGTACCGAACATGCTTAACTCTCAACACTGATTTAAGTGGTGGCTGCCACCACTGTCCTCATTTCACAAGTGAGTCCTACTGAGGCTCAGAGAGATGAGGGAAAGCACCTGACACTTGCCTGGAGATTCTCAAGTAGGTGGGAAGTATATAGTCACCTCATTCTCTGTAATCACTCTCCTGGGCTCCATTAACCTTCACCTCACTTAACTTTTGTATCCATGTATTTTTTTTTGTATGCTCTTTCCAGGCTTTTGGTGATAATGAACTAACTTCAAATGCCATAAATAAAAATAAAAAATATGATAAATGTTTAACATTTAGTCAAACAAGAACTTTATAGGCTTGAGAAAAAAAACCAAGAAATCACAAAATCATCCATTTATTCAGTTATGAACAGCCTTTTAAAATGTGAATACCAAAAGTAGTGGTTTGAATGAAAACGTTCCCTGTCAGACCCAGGTCTTCGTTTGTGGAGGTATGGGGGTGTGGCCTTGCTGGAGGAAGAACGTCACTGGGGACAGGCTTTGAGAGCTTAAAGACTCAAGCCACTCCCAGTTTTGTCTCTGATTTGTGCCTGCATTTGAAGTTGTGAATCCTCATATTTGCTTCGGATGTGGTGCCTCTGTGCCATGACAGTGATGGACTCTAACCCTCTGGAATTGTAAGTCCAAAGAAGGTGTTCTTTCTGTAGGATGCCTTAGTCATGGTGCCTTACCACACCAATGGAAAGGTAACTAGTACCCCAAATAAATGAAAGCAAGGAGAGTAGGAAGGGAGAAAGGAAGGGATGAAGGGAGAGAGGGAGGGAGGGAGGGAGGGAGGGAGGGAGGGAGGGAGGGAGGGAGGATCAGAAGACAATTGCAGAATATAGAGCATATTTCTTAATGGAGTGTGCTCACACAAATGATTTTAAAAATATTAAATAAAAAGAGAAATGAAAAAATCTACAATCAACAATATTTTCCCCCCTCTGGATCATGGCCAAATTACTTTTCTTCTAGTACATTTCTGTATTTCCTAATTTATTTTCTTGTAGCATACATTGTTTCTATATTCTGAAAAAACTCTTCAGTGAACATTTTTAAGGGTAGAAACATAAATGGATTTATGAATAGAGACTTTTGGATTTGCCAGACAGGGGGCTCACACAGAGAAAATTAATTCACCTATACTAACTGAACAAACATAGTCCTATATTAAGTCTATCAAATAAAATTTTGTTCTACATAAAAAAGGTAAGTATGCAGGAAGAAAATGTCAACAATATTCATCTCTCTCTCTCTCTCTCTCTCTCTCTCTCTCTCTCTCTCTCTCTCTCTCTCTCTCTCTCTCTTACACACACACACACACACACACACACACACACACACACACACACACACACACTTCAAACTTGTATAAAAACCTTTTGGTTCTCTAAGAAACCCAGCATAAGTTCTAACATCCTAAGAAATTTGTTAGGCATTTATCAGTATGAAACTCCTTCGCAAGCTCAGCATACTAAACTTAGAGCTGCCTTCCTAAGTTGCTTTGAGGAATTTGTCCAAGTCGATCAGTGAATTTAGTATTTTTGCATGGGACAATGATAATTGGTATCTCAAGTGTTTCAAATGTGCAGCCAGCATTGGAAGTAGAAGAATAATTTCAAAATATGCTTTTCTAACTTGAATTCCTATGCTAATTTTACTGTTTCTGGCCCCAAGGAATAGAGTGCCCACATAGAGAACTCTTAAGAACATTGCTTACAAGGTTTGTCATTTTTATGATATTTAAGGGCCAGCAAGCAAGCTCAGCAAGCCTGGCAACCTGAGTTTGAGTCCCAGAGCCCACATAAAGCAGGCAAGAGAAAGCTGACACTACCAGGTTATTCTCTGGTCTCCACACACATGCTGTGACATATGTGTCCACATACAAATAACACATGCACTCTCTCTCTCTCTCTCTCTCTCTCTCTCTCTCTCTCTCTCTCTCTCTCTCTCTC
>CABHPR010141016.1:21553-34486 GCA_902168415.1 Peromyscus melanophrys | reverse complement strand
CCCCCCCCCTTTCTAACCATCTCTTTATCCTCCCACAGACACACCACTGTTTGGCTTCTATCTCTCCATCTGTTTTCTTCCTGGTAATCTTATTTTTTTCCTTCAGTCATACGCTTTTAACAGTAACTTCTTCCTGCTCCTAACCTTTGCTAGGGCCAAGCATTCTTACAGCTTGCTTACTTTCTGCTCAGACAGTTGAATTATGATGGGAACAAGTCAAATCAACAAGGCATTCTTGTAGGTCTCTTTTTATTGAAAACCTTTCTTCCAGTCTTGCTGAAAACAACATATTATGCTGATCCCAATGCCACCATTGTGCAGGGAACAGCACCCTCTCCGTAAGAGACTGTAAAACTCTCTCATGTGAGAGCTGTCCTTATTGTCCCACTACTTAAACATCTGTTGAGTGAGTCATTTCCCTCAGTTGTTCATCTAAGTTTTCTGTCTCATCTCGAAATGTCAAATTATTGACCACTGAAGTGATCGTAATAATTAAAATGTTATCCTTATTGGCACCAGTACGCCTGGTAATGTTATCAAGGTAAAGAAACAAACATCAGATGACAGAAATTCAGGCCTTATATGCTATTTCCTGATTCTATAACAAAGGCTATCATCTATACTGTTTAGTGTAAAGGTCTTTGTCTTCATAAGAGACAGAATCTGTCTTCTATTCCTCCATCTCCTTTGTTCCTGGTAATTCAGAGTATTCTTGAATCTCCCTTTTCTTTTCTTTTTCTTCCCTTTTTTTTTTTTTTGAATCTCCCTTTTCTTATACTGATGTGTCAAACTCTAATTCAATGCCTTTCTTCTGCGCATTTTCATGTGCTTGGTTTTTGGAGTTTTTAGAAGCCACACCTGCTCCTATAGTTTTTTTAATTTCATAGGTGATTCTAGTATTATTTTAATGATGTTATGGTCTGAATCTGAATCACTCTCTTGCTACCCCTGATCTTTGTTAGGGAAGTGTTATTTACAGAAGCTATGGAATGGTTAAGGGCTGAGCCTGCACTGTGGAAGTAGGTCCTTTGGGGGCAGAGTTTGGAGTTTATATTGGCCTGGATCTTGCCACTCTGCCAACTGGCCACTGTGATGAAAATAGTTTGCACTACCTGCTGCTGCCACCATGAACTGAGCTACCCTGCCATGCCTTTTGCCCGCACCAAACATACATGGAGAGAGGTCTTAGGCCTCAAAACCGACGAAACCAGAAACCTAATGTTAAACTGAAGAAAAATGAACAGATACTCTACCATAGAAGCTATACATGAAAAATTAGCACACAAAAAGATGCTATGTGTTATTAGTCATTGTATAAATGCAAATCAGAGTCATGAAATACCACCAAAGTAGTCAAATTGATAGTATTTACCATGGCAATCCTGCCACAGATGCAGTGGGACTAGAAGTTGCCTGTACAACTGGTAGGAATGCAAAAAGGCACAGCTTTGAAAAGCAGTTTGGCATTTTCTTAAATACACACTTACTTTAAGGTCTGTCCGTTCCATTTCTTGGTTTCACGCAAGAGACATGAAACAATATGTCCACACAATAACTTAGTCGTGAATGTTCATGACAGCTCTACTTACAATAACTTCTAATCAGGAACACACAGGTGTCCTCGCACAGGTGAATGGATAAACTAATTGAGACAGCTAAACAGCAGAATATTATATAGCCTTTAAGAATGGCAAGGGCATGAAACTTCTCTTGAAGTAAACAAAAATTTCAGCTGTATCTCTGAAATTTTCCACTTGTTGTCTAGACTTTGTGGAGACTCTCATCATCTAGTTTTATCTCAAAGGTTATCTACAGACTTTAATACTTTTCTCTATATATGTTCTTTTGTCTACTTTTGTACAGACTTGGGAAATTCCTGGGTCTTATATTTAGGATGGGAAGCAGACTGACAAAAATCAATAAATTCCATGCAGTGACACCTTGTTTCAATTGTAAAAAATAGCAGCATTTAAGTAGTACCTGAAGCCCTGGCAATAGATGGTGCAACTTTAGCAGAAATCAGAGAATTAGAAGAAACAAGACTACAAATAATTCTTTTTTTTTTTTTTTTGGGGGGGTTTTCGAGACAGGGTTTCTCTGTGTAGCTTTGCGCCTTTCCTGGAGCTCACTTGGTAGCCCAGGCTGGCCTCGAACTCACAGAGATCCGCCTGGCTCTGCCTCCCGAGTGCTGGGATTAAAGGCGTGCGCCACCACCGCCCGGCTCGACTACAAATAATTCTAAGAGTTTTGGTTATAGAACTAACAGAAGCCACAAAATGGATTAAATATGAGAAACTGGAGCGTTTGGAATATGAGAAGAGCTCAGGGTTAAAAATGAAATCGAAGAGTTTGGCAGCCTAGAGAGATGCTACCTGATTACGTCAAAACGTTTGTGGGAAGAGAAGGGGACAATAAAAGAAAGAGGACATAGATTTCCAACAGCGTGCTTGGTAGGAAAAGAGAGAATCAGTGCTTTTAGTTATAATGAGAAAGCAACAGGAAGAAAGCATAATGAAACGGTGATTCTGCATCACCAGAATTCTTCGGTGAAACACTTCTAAAATGTCCAGCACGCTTTGCTAGAAGTTCATCCACGCATTGGGTATACAGAGATATAAAACTCCACCCTGTCTCTCCTGTGGACTACTAACAGTTTAGTGAAGATGCTAGGCAAATAGACCTGCTTAATTTTTAATTACATTAGCCATCTTGAGTTGGTTGTGTCAGCATTGAGCACTCAATTATAAACTAGTTGATAAAATTTAATCCTGTAAGGGATGTTAATCAAATGTCTGTTCTATTTTCTATGTGATTAAATTGAGTCATAATAACCGTAAACAAGAGACAAAGGAGACAGCACAGTGGGGGGAGTGATTGCTGTGCCAGCAATGAGTATCTGAGTTCAGAGCCCTAGCATCCGCATAAAAGCCAGTGTACACATCTATAACCACAGTTTTGAGAGAGTGATGGCAGAGACAGGTAGATCCAGGGAGCTTGATTGTCACGTAGCCTATCCAAAATGTTGAGCACTGGTGAGAGACTCCATCATAATAAAATAAGCCGGAGAGGGGTGGAAGACATCCAACATCCCCCTCTGCCGCCACAGGTGTGAGCTTTGGTGATCCACAGCTCATTAACAGAAGATTCCCCATTAAGATACAGAAGTATCTAGACTTCCAGGTTTCTTTTTACTTGAACAACAAATCAAATTATTAAAAACATAAACATTTACATTATTTTTAAATAATCCTTAGGTTAAAAAAAACAAAAATGAATCTATATGGTCAATCACAGAAAGGAAGAGCAGATGTGCAGCTGAAACCATTTTGCTACCAATATCTAGAAACAATGGGGAAACACACCAAAGGTTTACCATGTATCTGAATTTGAAAGGTAATGAGTCAAAGTCCCAGGTGACAGAAACAGGGAAATTGAACACTCAAATCCTAAGTACAGGAGCTGACTGCAGCAGCCTTGGGGATAGACTTAGGGCTTCAAACCACACTTAAAAACAGGTGTCAAGACCTTGGGTGTGTGTGATGTTAGGACTTAGACCTGAAATTGAGCATAAAGTCAGACCCTCAGAGCCAAAGGCTCAGAGGAAAGGAGAAGAGAAAGAAAACAGTCCACCACTCAAGGCATATGATGAAGAAGCTTGCCCATAGTCTCCAGAGAGAAGGTGCAAGCCAGCAGCATGTGCAGATCTAATACCAGTCTGAAGTCACACTGCCTTCATAGATCAGGATTTCCTCCAAATGAGATATGAACTTTTTAAATTGTGCTTGAACCACAAGGCCTCAGAAAAAGTAAAATTAATATAGATTTATATTTTGTTAACTCCAGTAGTTTTGAACATGCACACACATCACCACTGTTGCTGCTGCCATCACCACCACCACCACCACCACCACCACCATCACTACCACCACTACCACCACCATGGAAGATGAAATCACAGTCAAATCATATGAAACATGAGAGCAAGCAACAAAACTTGCTAGTATATCGATTGCTCTCCTAGTACACCTTAGGCCTTAGATTTTACCCTTTTATGTTCACTGTCACCTCTTAAAGGCAGGTGTCTGTATCTTTGCCTGAGGGCTTCTTCTGAAGCAGCAGCAGAAGTTTTGCCTACAGCAGGCTCCACGGTTACAAGGAACTAACTCCTCCAGAACAGCCCTCATCCAAAGACTGGTATACCCCAAGGCCCTCACTCCCGCACAAGGGAGGGACAGGGGATGAGTCTGAAGCATGCCTCCTACACTGTTTGCCATGTTTCCCTTGCCTCCCAAATAACACCCGTGGATAAATCTTCTCAAGGTTGACCCGAGGATACCAGCATTAAGAACACATCAGACAGCAATGGGATCTCATTGTAAGACAAGTCTAAAGTGTCAGAGAGAGGAAAAGAAACTTGAGTAAAGAAGTAAACAGGAAACAACAGAAGAAGGACATTCAGGAAAAAAAAATGAAGAAAGGTTGTAGAATTAAACCTACGGCCACTGAGCCCTCAAGAGATGGTATGAATGAAAGATGTGACATAGCCAAGAGTCAATGAGTGAATAAGAGCGTAAATCCTGGGGAATTATCAGGAATAGCAACAGGACTGAAAAGAAGAGAGGGGTATGTGATCAGAGTGTTCTTCTATGCAAATGTATAATAATATCTTACTGGAGACTGTGCATGTTCACGATGGAAAGAATTAATACTATAAGTTCATTTTTAATAAAGGTCATGAAAAATATGAAAGGAAAGATAAAACTTAGGGGAAAGAGCCAAGAAGGCAAATGCACTGATAGTGATTATTTAAAGAAAATGCAATAATGAAAATATTCAAAAATGTAAATGACCCGAAGTATTCCAGATTTCAAGAAAAAAAATCCCAATTCAAGATATCTGAGCAACATAGATAAAATAAATTTAGATTAATAGATATTTCTTATAAAGTTATAAAAAATGAAACTCTGAAAGGCAACTAAATAAAGCAGAATGCCTATGTGGGATTATCCGGTACAAGCACTGCCCACATCTCTGGCCACACACAAGAGACAGAAAATAGTATGTCTGAAATATTAGGAGGAAACACTTGCCAGTCATGGATTCTATGCCCACCTGATCCGTTGCTCGTGAGTAAAGTCGAAACACAATTGATCTTCAGATGGCTAAAACCTGAGAGTCCACCACTCCTCATCCTTTACAGAAGAACACCAAAGTTCGCTTTCCAGAGAGAAAGACATTATGGAAAGGAGAATAAAGGACAAGAAACAACAATTAATAAGGTGATAAATATGCCATAAAACTTCAAGTAAACATTTGAATATAATTACTAAGAAAGCTGGAAAGTATTCCTTTGAAATTAACAAAAGAAAGATAGGAAAGTATAATTTAAAAAAATTGCCAATCTAATATATAAATCAAGGAAAGAGAAATAATAATATCAATGAAAATGGAGAACAAATACCATAAAAGCTGATACATACATATACCCATACATCATTGATCACAATGAAAGCCCATGTACTAGAGACACTTGCAGGCTGGACTCTCAAAATCTAATTATTACATTTAAAACACACTAAAAATGATAGCATATGTGAGTGATGACAACTCTAACTGTAATATGGCAGATTATAAATACATTACCATTGATTTTAAAACGACACCACTAGAAGGCTACAGAATATCATTGTTTGTACCAACTAGCTACTGTTAATAATGATATACCTCAAAATTTAGTGGTATAAAATATAAATATCATGAGTTTCAGGTTAGATGGGAACGTCTACTGATTTTGCTCATGATCAGCTCACCAGGCTCCCTCATGCACCTGTTGAGGAATATGTTGTCAGGGCTATTTTTCTAGGTTGGTTTGATTGGTATGCTAGCCTTTGGCTGGCAAGAAAGAATTTGCAACTTGGCCATAGGTTTCACATCCTCCAGGAGGCTGGCCTGAACTGTTATAGAATGCTAAGAGAGAAAAGACACATGGAATGCCTCTCCAGGTCTATCCTTAAAGAGGCACACTGTCATTTCTGTTCACTAAATTGGCCAAAACAATTCACAAGAGCAACCTACATTTAAAGGATGGTGGAATGGACCTCACCTTTCAAGAGGGGGCCACAGAGTCCTGCCCAAGTCCAGGAGTATCCTCATAGGTATTTATCAGAGCAACTGATGTAATCAAACTATCACAGCATAGCAAATGCTAACAAATATGATGCTAATGCTGCTCTAGTGTCTGGTAAATGAATCCTTAAGGTTAAGCGCACAGTTGAATAGTCAGAGTCAATATGTAATATTAAAAATGAACAGGATATCTGAAGCTAAAATAATCAAGCCTATATTTAACAGAATAATGCTAAAAATCTCTCTGAATTACATTAGAAATATTGTAAATTCACAGTTATTTTGACATACTTTAAGTACCATACAAGCGAAAGAAAAAGATGAAGTAATAAGGATGTTTAAGATATAAATAACAAAGCAACATTGTTATAACTATTTAGTTAACATATGTGGAGCTCTAAAAATTAAAGTATACACGTTTCTTTTGAGTTAACATTGAAACATTTATAAAACTGACTGTGTATTTGGCTCAAAGCATTCTTAATGAATACTGTGCAGTTTATATTATGCTACCTGTATTATATCTCTGATCATATTTCACAGGTGAGAAAAATTATAAATATGTATATGAACACATTTCCTCAATATGAACTCAATATTAGTGCTCTGTATAATTTCATTTAATCTCAGAACAGTCCATTGAGCTAACTACTACTATAGTTATCTTTGTTCAACAGATAAGGAAATTAAATTTTAGACCATCATTCATTTTATCAGGCTTCCACAGAGATAGGACTGAAACACAGCCACTCTTAGACCAGAGACCATGTGTTGGGGGAATCCTAACTCTTCCTGTCTCTTTACCTTTCCCAGTTGGAAGGAGGAATCCTCTGCCACAAACTCCCACATGATGTACTGTCTCACCATGGTCCCAAACAGTCATAGCCACAGACGGAAACTTACCAATTGATTTTCTCAGGCATTTTGTCACAGCAGTGGAAATCCTACCAGCCTTGGAAAGAATCATACCAACATTATGAAACATAAATACAGTGTATACGTGGTGGGTGGGGTAGGAAGACATGCTCCTTTCTGAAATGATTTCATGTGACCATTTTTTAGACATGTGCTTGTTCCATTGCCATCACACATTCCCAATTACCTGTAACATATCCATTTGAAAAACATCTCTGATTCTATCTTGCGTTATATCTCATGGAAGAGGCTTGGTATATGCATCATCTTAGAGCTCTACTGTGTCCCCCTCCATTAAAACATTTCTAATTCCAGGGTTCCAACGTGTTCCAAAATTGTTATCATACTTTCTTGCTGCTTTTGAATTTAATATTTCCAATTAAGCTGACAGTGACAGAGAAAAGCAAGCAAATTCTCCAGATAACTATACCTTGGAGGCTCCATATAAAATTAACATTCTTACAGACAATCAGAGCATTGGATGGATGAAATAGTTTCTGAGAAACAGGTCAAAATAGCGGAACTTATTAGATTGAATTTTCCAGGTATTTAACTCACTGAGGTATAAAAGAATAATGTGTAGACCGCCAAGAGAAAATCATCTTTATTAATCTGCAAAATCCTGTATGATTCAGGGGCGAAAGAGATGACTCAGTAGTTAAAAGCATGTTTGGCTTTTGAAGAGGATTCAAGTTCAGTTCCTAGTGCATCTGTCTGCTGTGGGATATTCTGTATGACAAATATGTTAATAAATAAAGCACTGATTGGCCGGTAGCCAGACAGGAAGTATAGGCGGGACTAACAGAGAGAAAGATTGAGCAACAGGAAGGTGGAGGAAGAGATGGCCAGCCACCGCCAAGACAAGCAGCATGTAAAGATGCCGGTAAGCCATGAGCCACGTGGCAAGGTATAGATTTATAGAAATGGGTTAGTTTAAGATATAAGAACAGTTAGCAAGAAGCCTGCCACGGCCATACAGTTTATAATTAATATAAGCATCTGAGTGATTATTTTATACGTGGGTTGTGGGACTGCGGGGCTTGGTGAGACCTAGAGAGAAGCTCTCCAGCAACACCTGTCAAGCTGTTCACAACCACCTGTAACTCAAGCTCCAGAGTTTACTCTACTACTGTCTCTAGCCACCTAGAGCATCTTCTCTTACACTTGTATACCTAAACACACACACACACACACACACACACACACACACACACACACACAAATATATATGTATATATACATATATAATTTAAAATAAATAAATCTAAAATTTATATGATCCATTTAGACAAACATTAATAATAGGGAAAATAATGGGGAATATTAAAGAAGGCAATTACCCAAAGCATTGCAGAAACCCAGTGACTCTGATAAATTCTACATTCAAGAAGGATTCCCACTTGCATTTTCTAATAAACTTTTGAAGTGGGAACAAAATACAAACGCTCCAGGTTGGTAAGAAATAGGGCAATAGTGACTCAACCAAGGTCATGCTACATGAATCATTGCCTCTATTATCAATCAAAAACAAATCAACAGATCTCTACTCCTAACTCTTGAACCAATTTACACAAGTACAAGTTCAATTCCATCACTTAGAGTTTTCTCCAAGTTCTAAGTTTGATGGCTGAATTATCAAAGTATGAGATGCACCCAAATCCCAGACTCTTCTTCAATAATTTTCAAGCCTGAGACAAACAAAGAAAACTAATTATCTAAATATTTTTTAATATTCACTTCATTTAAAATTAATGATTTTATTTCTCTAGTGCCAGCAGCACATGTATGTGGCCAGAGACAAATAACACATTGTAAAAAAAAAAACAAAAAACAAAAAAAACCTCACATTTAGTAGAGAATGCTTTTTTGAGATCCTGATAGAAATATGTATTGAAGGGATAAAAGGGAGTTTTTATACATTGATTTAAATTTTTGGCAATAAATCATATCTTGGGCTATTTATTTGTGGATAGCTAATCACCTCAATGCCCCTTCTTACTACAAAAATAAAGTGGAACACTGCTACTTATAAATGGAAAATGCCTATGTAAGTCCTGTTTTTCTGGTTAAAGGATACACAGGACTATTAACAAATGTGGTGTGGATGGTGGGGGAAGCAGGATACCAGTTTGCTTTTCCCAGAGAGGCTATCCTGGGACCTTACCACTTTTCTATTTGCTCTTTCTATATTAAGCTAGCTTTGAGTTGAATATTGCAAGATTACAAATAGCAAAAGACACTCAAAATGGTTAAAGTCCAGGACCATCAGTCAAGAATGTACTACAGAAAGAGAAGAGAGAAATCAGAGAGTATGGACTAGTTGGAGGATAGACCACACACACACACACACACACACACACACACACACACACACCCCTTTGGTGACCTATTTTCTGTGATGATAGAATATCAGCGAATACAGTTGACTCTGCATGAACCTTAGATTAACCATCACCATGAAGTGATTAGTACGGTTCACATAAATTTTAGTTTTTAATTCATATGAGTTCATCTTGATGGATGAGGGGGCAGAAAGTTAATGCACATATTTTGTTAAATGAATCCTTCCCCAAATACATTTTTGGATCATTTGTATTCTAATAAGTATGGTTAGCCAAGAATGGCTGATTTTCTGGGACATCTCCCACTTCAAACGTGTAAATTTGTACATAGCACACTATGTTTCCAGGCCTGAAGCATATATCACTAAACCTCTCAATTAGGATTTTGCAATGATTAAGACCACTAAGCTGAGCACAGGATCTCATAGACAGTCCATGAAGAAGAGATCACAGTGGGTGGCCACAATTATGCACAACAATATAGTTACTAAATTTCTTTCATGAAAATATCTATAAATTCATTTAACTGACATTTTTCTTTATAATAAAGTATATAAAAATTATAGTTAATCCAAGATTCTAGTTAATTTATTTGACAGAGCTCACAAAAAAATAAATTAAAAAAATTAGACACTGCATTGGAGTTATAGAAACCTTAACTCATGTTATTCCAGACACAAAACCTAAGTAAGCTATGAACATATAAAGCAGAATTTTGATACCTAACCATTTTAATTATAATAGTGTGTCAGAAAATGTTGGTTGATCAACTAAAAATGTATGTCCTAAAAGTTTCTTTCTTGAATTTCTTGACTGAAAAGTGTAAGCAAAGCATACGGCTTCCTGCTGTCTCTCATAGCTAAGGTGGATTCGATGATAAGCTTCTCTGCAATAAGACACAGGATAAACTCTGTTGAAGAATAATTTCCTTCCATAATAAAAGGGTGAATTATCACAGGGGGATGCCTTCTCCATTTGGCTGCTTGGAAAAACACACGGAATGCCTAGAGAACTGATGGTTGCTGCAAACTAGTCAGCATGCAAACAAGAGAAGGAAGGACTCCCAGAGATGCAGCCCTCAATCCGCAAAGTACCGAACTGTCACTCCATCAACCCCGGCCTAGCCTTT
Source organism: Peromyscus melanophrys (assembly GCA_902168415.1). Taxonomy (NCBI): domain Eukaryota; kingdom Metazoa; phylum Chordata; class Mammalia; order Rodentia; family Cricetidae; genus Peromyscus; species Peromyscus melanophrys. The sequence continues at coordinate 23,974 of CABHPR010141016.1, read as the reverse complement.
TGTGTGGTTTGCAATATCAAGTAACCCAATCAACATCGGTTTTTCAGTTTTCTTTCTTTTTTCTTTTTGAGATTATTATAATATAATAATATAATATAATAATATAATTGCATCATTTCCTCCTTCCCTTTCTCCCCTCTGAACCCTCTCATATACCTCTTTGCTACCTTTCAAATTCATGGCCTCTTTTTCATAAATTGCTGTTACATGCATATATGTATGAATGTATACATATATATTCTAAATAAAACCTGCTCAGTCTGTATGCTAGTCATATGTATATCTTTAAAGGGCTGATCGTTTGATATTGGATAATGAATTAGTGTGCTCTTTCCTGGAGAAGACTGTTTCTCTCACTCTCTCAGCATTCCCTAGTTGCCTGCAGTTCTTTGTGTGGGGTTGGGTCCTCTTGGGCTTCCCACTTTCCACTTTGGCATGTCTATCAGTGTTGTCCTTTTTCAGCTCATGTTTAGGCAATTCTGCTGGTGAGGCTTTATGAGTGTAGTTTCTAACATTCCTAGGAGACACAGACTCCCCAAGCATCTGGATCTTACAATCTTTTAGCATCTTAGAGCTGAAGACATACCTAATTAATAAAAGTCTCCCATTTCCATATAATTAATAGGAGTGGTTGGTTATTTCCTAATATCTCAGTATTCCTAAACATAAACCTGTGCAGTGGGCTAGGTAGCTTGAGTCACAGAATGGTGACAATGATTAGAAAAGAGAAGCACAGTGGCGGTAACAACAGCAGCTGAGACTGACAACACTATTCCCTGCCGGGTGCTAAGGGTTTTGTAAGACCTACTTCATAAGTGCTCCTTCTTAGTTGTTTTTTGTTGCTGCGATAAAACACTGACAGGAGCCAACTTGGGAGAGGAAAGGGGTTATTTGTTTATAGATTACTCTGTCATTAAGGGAAGAGAAGGCAGGAACCTAAAGGAGAAACCTGGAGGCAGAAACTGAAGAAAAAAAAAAAAAAACACAGAGGAATGCTGCTTACTAGCTTGCTCAGCCCACCTGCCTGAGCATGGCACCGCCCACAGTGGGCTGGACCCTCCAAGATCAATTAGCAAGCAGAAAAATGTCCCACAGACATGCCCACAAGTCAATCTGAGGAAGGCCATTTATCAATTGAAGTCCCCTCTTCCCAGGTGTGTCAAGGTGACAAGAGAACGATCCAGGACAGTGCTGTTCTAGTGCCCTTCCTGTTGCTGTGATAAAACACTGTGGCCAAAAACAAGTTAGGGGAGAGAAGGGCTTCAGTCAGCTTGCCGGTTATACACTGAGCAAAGTCAGAGAAGTAGCTCAAGCAGGACCTGGAACCAGAAACCATAGAAGAATGCTGTTTGCTATCTACCTATCTGGCCCTCTGATAGGTACATTCTTATCTAGCTTTCTTCTACAGCCAGGATCACCCACTGAGGTGATGCTCCGCCCACAGAGGGCTTAGCCCTCCTACACCAATTATAATCAATACAATCCCGCACAGACATGCCCTGGGCCAATCTGATCCCTCACATACCTCAACTGAGACTATCTCTTTTTTTTTCTACAAGTTTTCTCAGTGTTTATTATTAGTTAATTCGTTACAAGTTACTTTGAATTAAGGCAACGTTTTATGGAGCTAACATCTGGCAAAACAATTGCCATAAAATTGAAAATGGCACCCCATTTAGGAATTTTATTTTATTTTATTTTATTTTTCTTTATTAAGAAATTTTCTACTCACTCCTCATGATATCCATAGGCCCCCCCTCCTCCTTCCTCCCACCCCCCAGCCCTCTTTCCCAAGCCACCCTGCATCCCTACATCCCTCAAATCGAGATCTCCCATGGGGAGTCAGCAGAGCCCAGCTCACTGAGCCTAGGCAGGTCCAAGCCCCTAGGCTCTGTCTCATTGACAGCCAAAGCTAACTGGGACAAGTATCCTGTCTAAAGCATCTTCTGGAATTTGTTAACTCTAAGTTTCAAAAATAGCAAGACACATAATTATTATAATTTATCAAATTCAAATACAAATAATTCCTATTTTTTTAAATTATTGTAATTATTTTTAATTATTTGTAACATTTGAAATCATTTTTTTCTTCAGAAGCATGACTAAGGCATTTATTTAGGCATACTTTTATTCTATATATTTTAAAGAGAACATAGTCTCTCTTCCAAGCAGCTCATAGAGTGGGCTAGGGGCCTTCTTCATGCTCTAGCATTTTTGCCACACTTTGTTGAGTTCTGTCAGTTGTGTGTGAGCCCAGTGAGACTTTCTCATGCATCTTTGTCATGAGTGAGCCTAGCCAACTTCAGATAACATTGTAATGTTTTCAGCAAAGAAGCCTTTAAAAATTACTTTAAAATTTCTTTTGAAAAATGTATTTTATTCCTTTGCAATTTCATACATGTGTATAATGCATTTTGATCA
>CABHPR010141016.1:6263-16553 GCA_902168415.1 Peromyscus melanophrys | reverse complement strand
ACAAAGGTAAATTATATCTGTTCATGCAGCCCGATTTAAATTCAGGTTATGTTATGTCTAAAACATGGAAAACATTTCCTCACTGGCTAAGACCTCTTTATGTCAGTTGTCTCCTCCATTTTCAAAATATTGGTAGGTTAAAAAGTACTCACCTACACATGCACATATTTTTGTGCTAGTATTCAGATTACAATGTGTCCAGGGGTTAATGAAATTGTTAAAAACCGCAACCCAGAATCTCTTAAAAATAACAACAAGATTAATGAATACCCAAAATAGATTTAAAAAATAAAACACTGTTTATGAAGTGAAGATCTATGTTTATAAGGTCCACTGAACTTGGCCTTGTTGTTTGCTATTCTAGTATACTTTTACATTGGGACAGCAACAAAACTACCCACTGTTCACAAATGGCCATTTGCATCTTTAATTACTGTATGGTGGGGAATGATCTCTATTCTAGCTATCAATATATCCAGTTCTACCCAAATGGTTATGCAAATGGCATTTGTCTTTGTCTCCTTTTGACCATTATCAGTTTGCAATTCTATCCTTTCTTAAATGTCTTGAGCCATTAGATCAATACACAAAAGGAAGTAGGGAAAGAAAATTGCAATTGCCATAATTGTTTCATGAGTCTAGAAAGCTACCTATAAGCACATTTTTCGATGAAAAATTCAGTTACAAAATTAGGGTTGGATGTGGTTAAATTGCACATGTTTGGAATTATTTTATATAAGGCCACAAAATTGTGAGCCTCATCGTTCCTTTCTTCCTTCTGAGCAAGCAAGATCCCCAAAGTAGCTTTGAGGATACTTTATTTATGGGCCTGCTAGTTCAGGAGCCACACACCAATTCATCATGCTCCTGCTTTGTGCCATCTGTTATAAATAAATATCCCTGCCTGCAACTTTCTGTCGGGGCATGTGTTTACTGTTATGCAGATGAATGCAATATGGGAAGACATTAAAGTTAAAAAAGAGAAAAATTGCTTATGAAAATGTCTATTGAACGTATATATTCCTACTACTTGTATACAAAGGTTCACATCACACGGAGGCCTCTAGCCAGAGCAAGCATTAACTCACAGCTCCTCCTTTACCTTGTAACTACCTGGGGGTGGCAAAGAGGCTGGGCCAACACCTCCAGGTTAACAAAGAAGTGTGCAGCAAGCACTCTCTTCCTCTGTCCTTTTAGCCTTTCACGAAACAAAGTACTGCTGTGACTTTGCGGGAGGAAGAACAGAGGGGTCACAAGGGAACCATGTTCGAGTTTTGAAGGCAGCAGTCAGCATCAGAACTGAGCATCCAGGAGGGAGAAGCCTCTGGAGGCCCTGAGCAGCAATGGCATGGCCAGAGCTCTCAGGAAGCAAAACAATTTTGAATAAGAGTATAGAAATGCTTGAAGTAGAAGGAGCACGGGAGGTTGGGAATCAGGCCAAGTTGGGGGAGGGAGGGGGCACACGATGGCAGTAACTCTGGGCAGAAAGCACTATAAAGAGCTTCCTGCAGCCTGTTACTGAGTGTCACTCAGGAGAGTGCAAGCCCTCCTCACAGCATCTTAAGCCTTCACTGTACCATGTTTATGTCAATCAAATATGCTCATTTGACTTTTCTCACATTTTTCACTTGACTAAACTTAAGCCAAGACATTTGGCTTGATTATTTAACTGATTGATTTTATAAATTGATTATTAAATTTGTATGTTGATTATTATTTCATTTATAGCTAAGTTTATATATGAACTTGCTGTGTTTATTTTTCATACCAATGGTATATAATTAGAAAAATATTGTTTTCACTGGAGAGAGAGAATTTTGGTAACTGCCCTGGAAGAATACTTTACTTGATAAATCTATGTGAGGAAGAATACCTCCAAATTAGCATAAGAAAATAAATGATTTTCCGACTTCAAGATAAACCACAGCCCTCCTCCTTAGGGTGCCACCAGAGACTTAATGCATTTTCCAAAGAATATTTTTATCAGTATTTGGTATTCTGTGATGTTTTCTGTTAGTCATTTTATTATTGCCTTTAAAGATTTAATTCAGTTTTCTTTGATGTGCTTCTTAGAAGATTAATTGCTCCCATTACTTATCTTTAGAGGATTTCTCCTTGAGAACAGACGGAGGTCTTGTCCTTTATTGAACTTACATATTGTTAGTTGAGAATCAGGGAGGTTTCACCAGAATTTAAATAGGAAAACGAGATGCCTTGTGTTAAATGGGGGTTCCATCACCTTAACCAATTTGTTTTGCTCATGGTGTTTTTTAATTTTGAAAACGTCCTGGAAGCTAATCTTAAACTGCTTATCATCAAGAGCATGTGGATGATATGAGTATACCCTTATTGGCTCACTGTTTACCCAATGGCTCTCTTCAGAGTTAGCCATTACTGAAAGTAGTAAACACTAATTAATTGCAGAATAAATAAATGCCTAGTTGTGTTTCACAAAATTATCGATATCCAAATAGATTTACAGGTCAAGAGTACAGGCATTGCCGATGTATTCCTGGAATCAAATTCAAAAGCTAGGAAACAACTTTCACACTTGCAACTCTAAAGTGATAGAATGAATTGCATACTTCACTCCATTTATAGCTGGAAACGGGCTTTGCGATGAACAGATTCCATGCTTGGATGAATAAGGTTGAGTGTGCAGCATTAAGTACACAAGGCAGAGCCCAAGAGGGTGGTGTGGAAGGAGGCTGGAACTTCCAGGTCTTGACATTGTCTGCTTACCCGTCAGGCTGTTTCTAATTCTTTTCCACGTGAACTGCTTACCAGATAAGAGATGGCAAATGCTGGAACTGAGTAACTTTCCAGTGAGTAAGAGCAGTCCCTTCTATCTCAAGGGAAAAATGTCAGGTCTGTGAAAGCCAAAAGACCCAAAGCACCCAAGAGGAAACACTGCAAGTGACTCAGCACCTTGGTCCCCTCCCAACCAGTCTTGTGAGCTCTCAGTTTGATAAACAGCCTTTCCTTGCCCATGAGGTTATAACATGATAATGTCATTCAATAACGCTCACACCCTTTCCTGCTGTTTATCCAGCGCAGGAAACCAAGGATTTTCTTGTCGTGTGGACACAGCGGAAATATCTAGCTAGCAAATACCAGCCCTTGCATGCAAACAGAACCATATCCTCTTTCCGTCTGACAACTTCCTTCCTGCATGCTAAGAACAATCTACTCCTTACTTTTTTTTTTCCGGACTTTATACTGACTACCCTGAAAACCCTTGGAGAGGCGACCAATGTAAACTTCCACTCAACATTTAGATTTTTCAGCCAAAATGTCAGCATGGAACATAGATGAAGGTATTGAAGATGCCCTCTGCTTATGGCATCATTGCACGGAAAACTACTTACTCACCACAAGAGAGATGTGTGGCATAGGGATGAATGCACTCATTATTTTACACAGAATCAAAATTTTTAAAAATTCTACCATTAGCTGGAAAGGACTCCCTAGCTATATGACAGAACTGGATGTTATTCTGAAATGGTCTGCAAAGCATGGGATGTCAGAATACAGACATCTCCATATAGAGAGGAAAAGGCAGAAGAGCTTAACATCATGCAAAATGTGAGATGAACACATTTTGATCAACCAAGCAAATTAGGATGGCCAGAAACATAGATGATCACTCTGTCTGAGCTAGAGAGTAAAAGCTGCCTGGCTCTTTATCTTCTTGATATTTATTAGACAAAGCCTAGCACAAATCTAGAGAAAAGGGAAAAGAAATGTTTCTAAGAAGCATTAGCATCCTCTGTAAAAAGAGATCCTTAGATTTTGGTAGTTTATAAAGAGAAAAGCTAAAAAGCTCATTAAATATTATTGTCAATATTTCAACTTGGTTTAGAACATCTTATGTCCTGGTCAAACCTAGTGCCAGGGCATGCCTCTACAACTAAGGCTCTGGGGTAGTTGACAGGAAGAAGGAGAAGGCTATCCAATACCTCTATAATAATAATAATAATAATAATAATAATAATAATAATAATAATAGTAACAATATGAAATTCCAGCACTCAGGGGGTGGGTGTGAGAGAATTACCAAGCATCTGAGCCTGTCTTGGGGTACAATCTGAGACCCTGTCTTGAAATCCATGTGAAACAAAACTAACAATCACAGGATAAGAACAGGCACAGCTACTTATTTAGCATCATTGTTAACACAGAAAATGATTATTTTCACCCTGTTGAACCTTTATGTTTATAAACTATTCATCACAGTTATTTAAAGATATGACACTAAGGACAGTTGAATATTATTTTAGGTGTTACCACCAGCATTCTAATAAGGGAAGAACTAAAACTCACTCTTCCAAGCCCCAACCAATGATTTATTTGATCATACATTTCATTACCATGATTGGAATTTAAAATTCTAATAACATGGAAAATATTCCAAACCCTTATTAAGCATTTGTTTTGTCTGAAAAATACTGTAAGACTCTTGTGTAGATTATCTCATTTAAACCTCATTATAACCCTAAAATGCAAGAATTGTATTAGTAGCTGACATTTCATGAGCATCTACTATGTATAACACAACTTTTTGGAAAATCTACTGTTAGTCCTACCAAAACCCTTGTGATCAAAGTGTTATACCCACTTTTACAGATAGGAAACTGAGGCCCGAGACATAAAACCATTTGATCATGGTGTGGTGATCCAACTAGTGAACAGTGGGGCAGGATCTGGAATTGGGGAACTAGAATTTAATCACTAAATTTTGAGCCTACCATTTTGACCTAGTCACTGGGCTTCAGGTCTGAAACTACTTTAAAACTCAGTATCCCTTCCTCCTCACAGGAACATCATCCATACATAGTCAATGGGAAAGGGTATGTAATTAGCATGGAATTTCCCTTACCCTTAAGGCACACAGTCTCATAGGACCAAATGAGAAGCTGAACATCAATTAAACATAAAAGGCACTTTTGTTGGTCTTGTGGCTTTTTGTTTTCTCACTTCCTTTAATAATTTCTGACATTTTCACAAACATGGCCAAATAAAAGGAAACCTTGCCATTCTAAAAGCAAAGAACAAATCACTTTATAGCTGATTGGATATAATGCCAAGAGAAAGAAGAAAAGTATTGGTGTTGGCTATAGCTACACAATGACCCAGAATTGCTTGAATGGAAGTTATTTGCTTAAAGATGCTATTATACCAGGTCTAATATTATCTTTGGAAGCAGAGAGACAAGTATTGGCAATTTTAGTTCAAGGCTTCCTGAGAGAAGCCTGATGGTATAGGGAAGGTGTGGGAGTAGCAGAGGCACTCAGTGTCTCCAGACCCAAATCCTAGGAAGGCTCTTGCATGTACTCAAACACAAGGCCACAGATTCACAAAGACAGCTTAGGGAAACCATCAGGACCCTCACAGGAGTAAGGGGAACAAATGCGCATATTCCTCTGAGGGCTCAAAATTTGATAAAATGAAGTAGTCTTAGGAGCCAGAGAGAAGAGAATCCATAATTCTCCGCATCACCTTCCTCTATTTCCCCTTCTACAAGATGATTTCCCCTTCCATAAGGTGACAATAAGTGATGCTTATTAAGTGACCTCTAATGTGAAGCCTTCTATGAGATTCACAGTATCCCTCCCAAATCTCAGCACACACTAATATGGCTAATTCTAATCCTAAATAATTAGTAATTTGAGGAATTCCTCAATCATTTTTTGTTGGGAGGCTAAGTATAACTTACAAGTGATAGGAACCCATACAATTTGGCTCCTTGCTCCAAACACTAGGAATCAGTTTTGACATGCATTCCGCCCCTTCTACACAAAGACAGAAGAAAAAAACAGTAAATTTATTTCATCAGTAAACCAAAAGATAGGTGAGGTATACTATGTGTGTAATAGTGAGCAAGACAGATGTGTCTTATCTCTCAACATGGAGCTTCCCATCTAGCAGAGAAAACAGATCTTGAAGTTACAATTTTTAAGTGCATTGAATCTTCTTCAGAGTTAAGGATCTTCATTAATAGCTGACATGGTTTGTATATGAAATGTCCCACACTGGTCATGTACTACGGGCTTTATTACCAGCTGATTGGATCATGATAGTTCTGATCACCTCATGAATGGATTGAACCCTTCATGGATTCATAAAATACGATGGCATAAATTGGTTAGACCTAGTTGAAGAAAATAAGTCTCCAGGGATATATCTTGTAAAGATGTGTCTTGTTCCCTGCTTGTTCTCTTTGCTTCTTGGCTGCCATGAGTCTTGCCCTCTGCACATGCCTGCTGTGAACTGAAACCATAAGATAAAATAAATGCTTCCTCCTTTAAGTTGAATTTTCTGAGGTATTTGTTACAGCAATGGAAAGTCTGACTAACAAAATCCCACCAACCAACCAAATAAAAACACACCATGAGAGGCTTCAGCTTAGGGAATATCTGAGTTCTTTATAAATGGAACAAGCAAAGATGGTTAAGGAGTTAAATAAAAAGATAGAAAAGATATAAGTGTCTTTCAATGGCTAGTCTAGTGTGAGCATGTGAAGAGAAATAGGAATATTTTTATGAGATCCAATTTTATGGATCTATCCCACATATCATTCATATACAAGTGTTCTGAATTATACAGAGATGTGCAGGGCTATGCTATCCCTTTAGAACCCCACACTCCAGTGGACCCATACATAAATAGAAAGAAAGTAGAGTGGTTAGCTTAAAGAGAGGCAAGAATATGAGGCCAAGGAAGATAAAAGAGAAATTGACATTGATATGGAGGAATCTTTTAACTAGTCCTTGAAGAATGAGAGAATGTACTTCAAAATGTACTTCCCACTCAGTGGGAAGGGGAGCATTAGGCCAGCAGTTGAAAGTTCTACAACCTCCAGGCCCTTCTTCTGACCCGAATATGAGTCAGACCCCAGCTAGGAGAATCAGAAGTCACTACTAAAAGACAAGCTGTGGAGATGGCAGCAGAAGGAGACACTAGGAGAGGGCTATGCTAAGTGAATTTCTGCTATTGTTCACAACTTCTTTGTATCTCCTCAAACATGCAGTGTGGGAAGGTTCCAGTCTAAAGACAGAGACAGAGAAGTGACATCTCTGCATACCATGCAGCAATGTGAAGAGAACCAAGAGAATGAGAAACATAGTTTAGAAAGACACCATTGCATTTCAGAGAATAATAGCAAAAAAATGTTATCTGAGGCCATTTTATTTGAGAACACAAAAGCCATGAGATACAACTAGTCACTGAGTATGTATGTATATATGTGTGTGTGTGTGTGTGTGTGTGTGTGTGTGTATAAGCATCACAGAGGCAGAAACAAGTAAGAGGGGGAACATGAACACAGAAAGGAGGAGGTAGCTGCAGCAGTAACCTGTGACTAATAAATAATTATCAACTGCTAGCATAACATACTGTAATAAATAATAAGAGACAGAAATACACCTGAACAATATGCATACAATAAATAATGAATAAAAATATTTGTAGAATTATTTATAGTTCCTGAAGCATGTATTTTGACAAATATTTCAACTAATCGTTTAAACCACCTTGTATGATAAATATAAATCATGTCAAAATGGAATGTCAGTAGATACTTATCTGTGGAGAGATAAATGACCAAGAAATAAGATTCTAAATGCCTAAATCCTTTCCTAGATCACTCAACCCTTGACAACCTCCCTAGATTTAAAATAAAACATTCAAGAGAGCAAAGAACAATTAATTAGGATCTGAGCCTTGACCTAAGTGTGACACAAGACTGGAATTTCTGTGAAGGGCATTGCTTGACCTAGCACAGTAGACTCAAGTTCAGAAAGCCAAAGGAATGACTTATATCACCTCTTGCTACTCTAACCAGACCCTGAATGTGTGCTCTTTCCATTCTAGTGAAAGAAAAGACCAATTAAAAGCCAGGTCAATTAAAAACCTATGGGTTTCAAAGCAAAGTGTGGCCTACATCTTAGTCTGAACCTCTTCAAGTCACCCTAACTCTGACAGCCTTATGCCATTAAGAAAACACATGTCCTTAAAGAAAACTCATCAGGAGTAGGTGAAGGTCATTTGAAGGAATCTCGTTAATATGTGCACCAATCTTTAGCCCCACACAGACTTTTGCACCTAAAATCATTTATAGGTACATTACTTTAGGAAGACGCCCTCAGGGTTTTCCCTCTATAAAAATACCCACCAATTTCCCTGCCTTATAACTAAGAACATACAAAACTTTTTGAAGAGTGAAAAAAAATGGAATTAAGATCTTCAACTTTGGGCTAAATTAGAACTTCGATACTTCATTAAACTAAATCTTTATGATTTAGTTTATGTGCATTGTCAAATAATCCCTTTGTTTCCATATTATCGACTTTAAAACTCATTATTAGCATGGATATGTCAGCAGACAGGAAAAAAATCAAACAGTGATACACTCTTCTTTGAAGCATGATTATCCAGGGAAAGCCTTGAAACTGAGGATGACAACTCTTGACACTTACAGCTAACTACTGGGAAGGCACAGAGAAGCTAAAGACCCAAGTCCACATGTGCTTGGGGAATCTCAAAGCAGTGTTCTAGTTGCCAAGCTCAACACCTTTTCAAATGCCGGGGAAAGAATCAGTGTTTGGAAATGTTTTGAGACAAGTTCTGTATGAAGGGACTGAGCATGACCTGCTAACAAGTTGATGGATAAGTTTTGGATGTCACTTTAATCTAATGTTTCACCTCACAAGAGCCTGTTTGGTTTTAATAAAACTCTTCAGTATAGATGGATTACCCTGTACATCATCTCACTTGTTTCTAATTTAATAATTTGATACATAAAAGGATAGAGAGTGTGAAGGAAATGGATCATGACCTTCTGACATTTGGCATAATTTGTGAGGCTGGTGTCACAGAAGTTCACAGCTACTATCTTGCCAAATCTTATCAAAACCTGAAAGACAAAAAGATTTTTAAAAGTACACACATTATAATTGACATCAAAAAGGAAGTCACTTTATTTTTAGTACATTTGCTTTGGAGAGGGAGCCAGCAAATTGGAAAGAGTCCATAATTTAACCAACATCAGATCTTATTGCATTCCCTAATGAAAGTTAATAAATGTTAGTTTCCAGATTTACTGACTTTACAGTTTTCTCCAATTCATGATCAGCAAGCACCTTTCATTATTTTCAATGAAAACAAAATGAAGACCTGAGACGCTGTGATCATGAATTGATTTCTGGCAGAGAAGCAAAATTGTTTGGTCTATTTTTATGGTTGAAATAATTGTATTCAAAACCCATAAACAATATACATCTACTTCAATACTTTTTCAGCTTGTCTTTGGTCATAAACTTTAATTAAAACAAAACATCCTTTAGGTAAATCAAAGGAAGTGCCATTGAAATAATATAAACACCCGAGAAAACCTTGGGCTGTTTCCACACTCTGAGTCTGATTAGATGGAAGAGCACCAAGCGCCTGTGTCAGTTGATCAACCAATGGAGTTTGTGAATAAGAGATCTGCCTCTTTGGGCAGAGTTCATGGGAAAAGCTGTGCCAAATTTTGCTATTCCAGGAGATGGTTTTCCACTTGGAAACTGCAGTATCTGTAAAGGCTATCTGTCCTGAGGAGGGTGGCCTCTATTTCACTGTCAGAAGGGCTGTCTGTCACAGAACTTGTATTGTCTGTCCCATTTGGCTGATGGCAGAAGTCTACACTAGAGTTATGGCAGAGAGAACATGTTTTCCATTACGCACACAACAAAGTGTTGATTAAGGTGGCACATGGTGTCAGACAGGGTAGTAGCCAGCGCCGAGGAGGAACAGTGTAGACTTTTTACAGACGCTGAAATTGTTTCCAGAAAGTTCAGCGTCCCACTTATCTTTTTGTTCTTTCACTTTTTTTTTAAGCTAGAAAATAATCCACAGCCTTTTGTGCTGATTTTTACGCGGGTGCTTTAATCATGTCCGATGTTGACTTTCTTCTGCCCTATTCAGAGGTTTCTGTTGTTTGTGGTCAAGGAATCTTTTGAATGTTTACCAGTGGACTCAATAAAAGGAAAAGGTTTCAGTTTTTATTTGAGATCTGGTGTTCTTTTTAAAAATATTTTTTAAGAAAAATGCTCCTAACATTTATAGGATTCTGAGTGACTTGAAAAACAAACCTATCAAAACTGTGACTTCTTAGGAAAAGAAAGAACTGCATAAAATCAAAAACCATATCTGGAGCAATTAAAGGTCAAAGGGCTTTGAGCTAAGGACTCCCACCCTAAGTAAAACTACTACTACTACTACTACTACTACTACTACTACTACTACTACTAC
>CABHPR010141015.1:29116-41421 GCA_902168415.1 Peromyscus melanophrys | reverse complement strand
TAAATGCAGCTCCTGGTTAAATGCAGCTCCTGGTTAAATGCAGCTCCCGGTTAAAGACAGCTCTCTACCAGGCCCATGGACTTAAGGTTTGGCTCTCATAGAGCCTAGGAGGAAGCAGAGCCAGTTGCCAGAGCCATGGCAGTGGGTCTAGCTGCCACTTAGCAGTTTAAGGTTTGGCTCATGTGGTCAGAAAAAGGTTGGAAACATGCAGTAAAGACAGGTCCAGATTTAAAAAAAAAATCTCTAAATAGGTTACAGTGTGTTTAAAAATCTATGTAAGCTTAAGAAAGAAAAGACAATGAGTATAGACAGTCATAGCAAAAAATAAATAGTTTCAAAATAATGAAGTAAAGTCTTTAAAGAGAGAGAGTAAAGTAACATAAAGGAAAAAAAGCCACAAAAAGATAGAAATACACAGGGAATCTGGATCCTGTAAGGTGTTGTGTTGACTTCGAATTTTTTTTTTAATGCTGATGAGCAAATGGCAACTGCAGAGAGATAGTGCATTGTAAAAGGGTCTGCTGAATTAAACCAGACTAGATACTTTAGGGAGGTTTTGATTTTAAAGCAGAATTCAGAAAATGTATTGCACTGAAGGAGAGGTTATGCTTTTGTTTCCACAGGAAATGAAAGGCTGTGGATTCCTTCAAGGTTAATAGAGATCAGGTTTGATCAAGGGAGGCCTCCAGAAAATCTTGGCTACAAACATAAAGAAATAAACCAAGAAAAACTATAAGGCAGGTGATGTATTTACTAATCCCTCTGCATGGGAACAGTTCTGAGACTGGACAACAAATGTTACAACTAGTTTTCCCAGGGCTTGACCATTATCTCAAATTTCTCAGGATCCCCTAAAGATGTTGTTGCCCCCAGACAACAGGAAACAGTCTAGAGAATATAAGTGTCCACATTCCCAAGAGGTGAGGTGAGTGATTTTTGCTCATTTGGTGGGTTATGGGTGTTTGTCATAGTTTAGGGGCTCTATAGGAATATAGGATAAAAAGACAATTATTAGCTTCAAGCATTTTAAATTCACATGAACTTATATATTGAAATTTAGTTATTTTTGTTATACTATGTGTTTGTTCCTTCTCTTGTTTGGGATATTGTGCTTCTACAGCTCATTTAAAAATATAATGCATAATTAAGAAATTCAGGTTAGTATTTAGTCATCTATAATAAATCAAACTTGTAGTTATGTTATGTATGTTTTCAAGATCATTCAGAGATATATTTTAGATAGATAGATGGTCTTCAAACACTTCAAAGACCTACATAATATGGCATTTAAAATGTTTTTGTTAACATAGGACTTTTCATGACAGTGAGACATGTCTGCTCCTGTTAGCACCAATCTATTTCATAAAAGGATGATGGACATCAAAGAACATCCATAAGGAGTTTGCTTTCAACATGGAAATGTTAGCCATTTGGGCAAGAAACTGTTCTTGCCTTGACTACTGACAATATACCATCCAAAATGGACATGCAGGACACAAAGGAAAAAGACTGACAAACTTTGCCAAGACAAGGTGGGATAGTCCTTCCAAATTTCTGCTTCATAGAAAAGTCTGCCAGATATTCTGCAGGACACAAAGAGAAGAGACTGCTGAACTCTGCCAAGACAAGGCAGGACAGTCCTTCAAAATTCCTGCTTCATAGAAAGGTTTGCTAAATATTCTAGGCCATAGGCTAAAGATGGATGCACCAATGTTGCAGAGGAACACTGGGTGACTGTCCAGGCAGCCAGATGTCTCTGTCATTTCTATAGCTTTGAAAGGTGCTTGTTCTGTACTTTCTGTTTACTCAGGTAATATTATATCCTTCTGGAGTATTTAATGGTGTTGAAGACTATACAGTTATAGTTATAGTTATAGTTTTCCTTAGTTATGATAGAAGGTGAAATAGGTTCAAAACTTTGTGCTCACCAAGCTAGGGAAGTAATAGAGTATACTCTCTAAACTTGCCAAATACAAATACTGGATATTATAAATCTAATTCTTACTTGATAATTGTTCTTGTTGTATATATATATATATATAGTCTTACTATGTTAAAGTTAAAACCTTTTTTATTTAGACAAAAGGGGAAATACTGTGGAATATTACTTCAACTATGTAAAGATGTGTGACATTTGTTTATGTTGCAGAATGTTATTTTAACGATGTAAAGATGTGTGACATTTGTTTATGTTGCAGAATGTTATTTTAAGTATGTAAAGGTGTGTGACATTTGTTTATGTTGCATTTGTTTAACTATGTATTGACATATTATGTTTGTTTCATGTTGACTGCCTAAGGTACCTGATTGGTCTAACAAAAAGCTGAATGGCCAATAGCTAGGCAGTAGAGGGGTAGGCGGGGCTGGCAGGCAGAGACAATAAGTAAGAGGAAGAATCTAGCCTTGAGAGAGAAGAAAACAAGGGAGAAAGAAGAGACACCCAGGGCCAGGCAGCCACCAGACAGACAGACATGGAGGAAGCAGTGAAAGTAGGACACACAGAATAAAAGAAAGGTAAAAAGCCACGAGGCAAAACATAATGAAGAATAACAGGTGAATTTAAGCTAAAAAAGCTAGCCAGAAACAAATCTAAACTAAGGCCAATCACTCATAAATAAGAATACATCTCTATGTCATGATTTGGAGGCTGGCATCCCAAGAAAGCCTGTTACAGATTTCCTCATTGATTATAGCGTTTTCCAGTTCTATTCATTTTCGTGCGTATTTCATAATGTCATTTTCTTTATGACTGATGATAGAAAAACAAAACATAAAAGAAAAACTTCAGGATATAGATATAGGCCAGGAATTTATGAATAGAACACAAATAGTCGAAGAAATAGTCCCAGAAAAGGCAAAAAAAAAATGATTATATAAAACTGTAAATTTTCAAAGTCACCAAATCATTACTTTTACCTTATAGAATTTCTTGATACTTTTTATATCAAGTCAATATATTAATAACTGATATAATAATAAGTTTATTAAACTGAAATTTAACTGCCTCATAGTATGCTTAAAGAGTATATAAACAGAAGAAGTTAATAAATATTTTTTTGAAACATGGCTCATCTAAGGCTTGATTACATAGGACATATAACAGTGATCTTTTTCATTGATATTCTGCCACACACTGATTCGGATCCACAAAGTAATCTCCTGCAATCACACACCACTGTCAATGGAGGGTACATAAAAACCTCCCTGAAAGCAGGATCTCACAATTGCTATTCCAGTGAGATCTATAACTCTCTGCTTGACCAGTCTTTGTGAAAACACTTAGTCTCTTCTCACACTCCATGCTCCATGTTTACATAGTCAAAGTCTATTTCCTTACCTCCAACACTCTCTGCTGACAGTTATTTGTAGAAGAAAATTTTTAACCCTCTTGTGTGTCTTCTGTTAAAAAACCCAGAAATGTAAGCTGGAGCATCATTCAGCTGGTAAAATACTCTCAACTTGCAAGGCATGAGGTCCTGAGTTCCACACCCAAATTCCGAAAAAGCTAGATGTGATTGTGTTTGCAATTGGGGAGGTTGAGATAGAAGGATCCCCGGGGCTCACTAGCCATCCATCCTAGCCTACTTGAAGAGCTCCAAGCCAGAGAGAGGCCTTAGATGTCTCCTGAGGAACTATACTGGCCTCCACACGCAGCTATAAATACATTCACACACACACACACACACACACACACACACACACACACACATGCACGCATGCACGCATGCACACATGCACGCACACACACGCACATGCACACGTACATGCATGTATGCACACATGTGCGCAGAAACACACACCACTTAAACTTTAACCTAATTGTGGTATAATTATGGAAAAGTAATAAAAATGATCTGTTAAGAGAAATAAATTTGAATATTCCTGAACTTTAAAATTTTTGTGTTTTATTTGTTTGTCAGGGTCTCCCTACTTAACCCCAAGTGACCTCAAAGTTGGGTTCCTCCTGTCTCTACTTCCTAAGTGCTGAGATTATAAGGATGCCATATACCTAGCTTAGAAAATATATCAAATATTTGAAACAGATTAGGCAGGATAGAAGAAAGTAGGAATGGAGAGATGGAGGGAGGGAAGAAGGGTAAGGATGTAAAGTCAGAATCTATGACTTTAAACTCCAGGCAAGTGATGAACTATGAAAGCTGTTCCCACTGGAAAAATTCTAGTAACTCCCATTTCAGGTGCTTATAGCCAAGAAACACAGCATACCATAGGGCTATATGCACTGCATATATCTTTATTGGACACTTTCTTTTGGACATTAGTAAGGGCTAAAAGTATCCAAAGATAAATTACCTAAGATTTCCAAATATAAATAACAAGGGCAAGGTTAACAGAACAGCTGCACACTGTGCCCATGCATTTTTCTCAGACTATAGCAATTAAATCTACATGGTTGCTTTGCCATTACCAAACACTGAAAAGCAAACACGCCTTTAATCCCAGCACTCAGAGGCAGAGGCAGGTGGATCTCTGTAAGTTCAAGCCCAGCTTGGTCTACAGAACAAGATCCAGGACAGGCTCCAAAGCTGCACAGAGAAACCCTGTCTCAAAAAACCAAAAAAAAAAAAAAAAAAAAAAACCCAACAACAACAACAAAGCAAACACAAAGTTATTACAATCAGAAAGAAAATCAGAAAATCCACTGTTTTCAGTGCCTCTTGTTTGAGTATTAAGCTCATCAGAAGAGTTTTTAATGCATAAATTGTATTCACTTTTGTTAGAAAATAGCTATAAGCTGATTTAGATGACAGAAGAACATCCACTTAAAATTTATGTCAAACTAACATAATAAAAAACATTTTAAAATGTATTGATATAAAGAATTGGATACTGAAAGCAACAAATAACAGATGCCTGTTTCCTCAGCGGTGTGAACACAAGTACCATTAACACTAAAGGAAATTGTGCAGCCAGCCTTGAGAATTCAATGGGTCTGCCTTCTCAATAAATGCTTTCCTTTTTATGTCATTTATATCCAGGGATTACCAATATACCTTGGCACAAGGACTCATTTGTTTTCCAATCTAGTGTGATATGAAATTGTTCCAAGCCAGACTATCTTTGAATATTTGGTACATATTTTTTTAACAAGGTGCTGGTGATTTTGTGGAAGGAACATAGGGAAACATTGAGGTCTTGAAGACGAAGACGGAAGAGCCTAACAAGGCAATGCTTTAAAATTATACAGACCAAAGCAAAGAAATCCCTATCAAAACACGAAATAGTGCCACACAAAATCTTAACCAATGACCGTATTTCATTTAAAAAATTCCGATTCCTCTGACTTGTTTTTGTGTAATATTTCTGCTTCATTATTAAAAAAAGGGTATTTATTTTCAAAAATGAGCTTTAAAAAGGAAAATATGGGTGAATGTCTTTTGACTCTTCATTATGAATTATATATTTAGTTGCCAAGTATGTAAATACTTTAAACATGAATTTTTCATCTCCTGAAATAATTTTGAACTATAGGCTAAGGGATGTTTGACCCTTGAATTAATACTTTTCTCTGAAAATCCAAATACATAGTTCAGACCTATAAAGAGACACCAGGTTGTCAATTGTGTGACTGAGTCCAACTAATCGTCCTGTTTGGATGGACTCTTTACTTGAGGGCTCTTGGGAGACTCATATCTTGAGTAGATATAGATTTCTTCATTTTTTTCAAAGTTAGAGGATTCCTTTCCTTCAGACTTTGACAAAAAGGTACGACGTGTGCTCAGAAAAATAAAGAATTGTGACATAGATTACCCTATACATTTTCATTTGGTTCTTTCTGATCAAGATTCGTTTACTGTGTATAGCTTTCTGGCTGACTTCGATGGCTGAGCCTAGACATTGTTTTTCTTGAAAGTATAAGCTTATTTAGTTAAAGAATAATACCCTGATTTGTTGGTAATGCCCTAACTGCAATCTCAGCTTTGCCTGAAGTACAGAAGGCCATTGGTGTAAGAGTTGCCTAACCAGAATGGCAAGTAGGAGTATACTTTGGTAATCTCTGTCACTTCTTTCTTTTCTTTTCTTTTCTTTTCTTTTCTTTTCTTTCTTTCTTTTTTTTTTTTTTGATATAAGTAACAAGAAAGGAGAACTCTGTACATGCTCTAAATAATACTGAGAGTCTCAGTGGGTTCTTGGCAGATTGGCTTCAAAAGGATTGTAGCATCAGGTTCAGAGATAGACACTGTGGCCTGAATTATTCACCAGAATGTGTCTGCTTTCAGAAAAGAAATGTAGAGGCTAGGGATGTACCACAGGTGGTGGAGCGCTTGTCTAGCATACACGAAGCACAGCTGAGAGATGGAGGCAGGAGCAGCAGAAGTTCAAGATCATTCTCAACTACATTCCAAGACACAGAGGACCCTGTTTTCAAAGAAGAAGAGGAGGAGAAATGCCATCTTTCCATAAGACTTGTCAACACATTTTATGCAATGCCAAGCAAGAACTTCTAAATTATTGGCCATATTTATTCTTTTTCTACCCTTGAAAATAAATATACCCGGACCATAGAGGCCCAGGATACCTGAAAGGATCTACCTATGTTTTCTATTACCTTACTTAATTACTGATTTATTTATTCATTCATTTATTTGGGTGCATGTGCCATAGTGCAGGGGCAGAGGTCAGAAAAAAGCTTGTGGACTCAATTCTTTCCTTGTATTATCTAGAGCCCAGAGAGAGAATGCTGGGCTTGGTAATAGGTGCCTCTCTGACCCTGGGCTGTCTAGCCAGTCCCTAAAAGGAGCTTATCCATAAAACCTGGCACTAGAATACAGCAGGTGAAAATACAGACTCCTCCACATGTTCCTGGTCGGACTCTAAGCTTCACCAGAGACCCCTGAGAAAATTACACAATCTTCAATTTCCTCATATCTAGTAGACATAGTCTTAAACCTGTGATGTGGGAATGAGTCAGTGTAGACAAAGCTTTCAGAACATAGACTGCCACATAGCAGCCCCAATGAATGTGCTTACCACCAACATTATAGCTGTTATCATCACCATCTTCTCAGGCGATAAATGATGTACATGTATATAAGGAAGATAATTATATAAAATTGATTTTAAACAGTCTTTTTCTATTTCAAGTGTTTTGTGTTTCCAAAAGATAAGCAAATATCAAAAAGACTAAATAATTAATCATTTAACCTGGGTATTAAACAATATTAGACATCTTACTGTAGCTTTAGATCATAATTATTTTGGTAATTTTTCTTATGGTGTCTTTGAGGTGGGTAAATAACATTTTGGAGAAAGAACTTCCAAATGCTTTTAAACAACAGGAATTAAGAAGAAGGGGGAAACAGTTTCTAGCTCTCATTGGCGATAATTTAAGGAAAAGGGGTACCCTGATAAAGATGTGTGATTTTTTGTTTGTTTATTGTGGATACAAGTGTCAGTAAAATTGACTTCCTTTTGACAGCTTTGAATTGCGAGTTCCTTGAAATCTGGCTTTGGCATTTGTTGGCATTGTCAGTACTAAGTGCTTTCAGGTATTTACTTAAAGATGTAACTCTAGAAGATACTAACTCTGAGACAATTGATTGAGACCAGCTGCAGTGGAGATAGAGTCCCACATGCTTCCTGGTGACAGCTGCCAGGTGAGAATTGTCCCAGGCAGCCTCCTAATCCCCTGACTATCTCCTCCAGGATATGGTTAAGACACCCTCCTGTGAGGCAACATTTTTAATCGTCTTTTATTCTCTCTTATAAAACACATAAAATAACTTGTGCCATTTCCAGTTCTAACTCAGAGGAATTTCAGAACCGAGGGAGAGTATGGTAGAGACTGGTGCACTCCTTATCGGAAAGCTTTCTCCATGCTGTTCAGCAGTGGGGAGAAAAAGGCGTGTTACACATATGCATTTATTTAGAAGAATTCTGCGCATTTTAAACTCTTTTTCTTTTATAAATAAATAAAAAACCCACAGTATTTTACCTACTCTCCTTTATGGCCCACTTAATTTGTAGACTAATTGTACTACTCTCTCAAACAGAAGAAAAGACGTCAAAAGACTTTTTTTTTAAATATTCTTTTATTAGTTTACAAAGATGAGATTCATTATGCCATTTTCAAAATTATTATTTTTTTAATTTTATTTTATAATTTAATTTAGTTTTACATATCAGCCACGGATTCCCTTGTCCTCTCCACTCCGGCTCGCCCCCCCCTTCCCCCCAGCCCACCCCCCATTCCCATCTCCTCCAGGGCAAAGACTTCCCTGGGGATTGAGTTCAACCTGGTAGATTCATTTCAGGCAGGTCCAGTCCCCTCCTCCCAGGCTGAGCCAAGTGTCCATGTATAAGCCCCAGGTTCCAAACAGCCAACTCATGCACTGAGTACAGGACCTGGTCCCACTGCCTGGGTGCCTCCCAAACAGATCAAGCTAATCAACTGTCTCACTTATCCAGAGGGCCTGATCCAGTTGGTGGCTCCTCAGCTATTGGTTCATAGTTCATGTGTTTCCATTTGTTTGGCTATTTGTCCCTGTGCTTTATCCAACCTTGGTCTCAACAATTCTCGCTCATACAAACCCTTCTCTTTCTCGCCAATTGGACTCCTGGAGCTCCACCTGGGGCCTGGCCTTGGAGCTCTGCATCTGGTTCCCTCAGTCATTGGATGAGATTTCTAGCATGACAATTAGGGTGTTTGGCCATCCTATCACCAGAGTAGGTCAGTTCTCTCACTCATTGCCAGTAGTCTGTTGTGGAGGTATCTTTGTGGATTTCTGGGGACCTCTCTAGCACTTTGCTTCTTCCTATTCAGATTTTTAATTACATTGGCTGATTTTCAGACACAAAAACATGCATATGATTAACATTATTCAGACTGAACAGGTTATATTTAAGAATGTATATGTACATACATATATGCATGCAACAACAATTAATGAAAAAAGAAGCCTTTAATTTGAAAGAGAGTAAGAAAGGGTATATGGGAAGGTTTGGAAAGAGGAAAGGAAAGGAAGAAATGATAATGTAGTTATATTATAATCACAAAAATAAGGGGAAAAGGAATATTATATTTGTATCTCTCTTTTCCAAGCCATTTAGCTAAAAGCTATGAGTGATCCTAACATCAAACATCACCAGATCCCTGTTAAATTTTAAGTTTACAAAGTTGCTTGCCTTGCATACTTTATACAAACAAACCTCTACTGGTCACAGATACACAAAACTACATGGGAATGATTATGAAGCTGAGAGCATTAGCAAGATCTACTGCCATGGAATCCACCCGAGTTTTCATATTATGTGGCTATTTTATGTAAATCTGTATTAAAATGTTCTATAAATTCCAGTATTCAAAATGCATATGGTGAAATTTCAGCTCAAAATAAGTGTTCAGAATATTACTGCTGTGTCCAGTAGGGCATAACAAAGTAAATCAGTAGGACCTGGATGCTTTTTTTTTTCTTCTGAGCAACTATACACAATTTTTTTTTTAGAATCACTGATGGTGGAGAACACTATGCAGTCTAACTGAATAAAAGAATTTATGTTTCTGTCAATGTGCAAATTAAAATTACAGAGTGGATAGTTACTCTGAAAACAATATGGATTGAAAATATGACTTCTAAAATTAAATCCGAGCCAATGTACCACATCTCCATTTTGCAAAGGTCTGGACATTCCATGGGAAGAAGAGAGTTCACTAGGTGGATCTACTCTTTGAGATGAATATCTAAAGCACACAGCAGGCTGAGTCCACTGGATCATTTCCATTATAGAGGGGCAGACTTTTGTTATTACTCTGGGCACAGGTTTGGAGGATTCCATGCAAGAAATGCTTCTGCAATAACTATTCCCTTTGACTTACAGAATGTCTATTCAGTCATCATATTCCACACACTATAGCTTTCTCCGATCAAGGAGTATGACAATGGGCTGCCATTTGCTGAAGTCACTGGATTACTGTATGCTCTACCATCTTGAAGCATCTGGCCTGATAAAACAGTGGTCTAGTCTTTTTGGTGAATCAGTTGCTATACCAGCTACAGTTGGTAATTTCTTTCAGGGCTAAAATAATGTTCTCTAGTACCTGTAAAAACACTGAATTGGCATCCAAGATAAAACATTGTTTCTCCCATAGCCAGGGCCTACTAATCCAAAAATCAAGAAATGGAAACAAAACCCCTACTCACTATCAAACTTCTCATTGACACTGCTTGTGATTTTAGGCTTTTTTGGACCAGAGTTCCTTTACCAAAAAGAAGAATACTTCCACCAGAAGACATGATAGTAATTCTTTTGAAATAAAGTTGAGATTGTTACCTGGGTACTTTGGACTTCTCACATCTCAGAATCAACAGACAAAGAGAGTTACTGTGCTGAAGGGAACATTGACCCTGGATGCTGAGAAGAAACCAAGTTTCTGCTCCATAAAAGAAATAAGGAATGGCGTGCTTACAATATATGGAATCCTGTGGTGCCTCTTAGTATTACCAGGCCCTGTGATTAAAGGTAATGGAAAACCACACAATTCAAGCAGAGCTAAGCATGGCCCAGACTCATCAGTAATAAAGGTTTGCATCACCTCACCAAGGAGAGAGAACAGAGTCAGCCAGCAGAGGTGCTGTCATGACTGAATGAGGGGTCTTTTGAGTCCTTTTCCAAACTTTCATGTTCTCTTAGTCCCTCTATGATGCTTCCTTTTTTCTCTTCCTTCTTGCTATTTCCTAAATTTACAGAATTCATTAAGGTACCCTTTACTTGGCCAACTCATTTTCTTATCAACTTCAGTGCATTTCAATATGAAGCAGTCCCTCAAATGACTCAATATATGCTTCTAGACTGACCTTCCTCTGAAATTTTGATCCATATTTCCAAGTCTATAATAGTGATGAATGTTCTTCTGGTTTTTAGCCAGGTACCTTAATAGTATGATATAATGTTCAAGACTGAAGAAAATTTTCATTCTAAAAGTTCAACTGTGTTCTATTTTCTGTATTTAGTGTAAAATCCTTCCCCCTTGGTTACTTCATTTCAAAATTTATTTTATTCTTCTTTTTCTACAGAACCAGATTCTGAATGGTGGCGACCTTTCATTCATCTTCAGCATTTCTGCCAACTCTTCTCTCCTTCCCATCACACTTGTCATTTGTTGACCTACCTCGGCCTGAGCCTCAGGTCATGGACCTGCTATGCTTCTTCAAGAAGCTCCTATTCCATTATCTTGCTCTAGGTTTTTCCTTTCATGCATTTTCCCTGTGATGCTGGAATTATTTTCCTAAGAAATCATAGGAAACTGTTCAAGAACAGGTAAAAGAATGACCAAGGATTTGTAGAAAACCTCCCTTTGTCCAGATGAACAGACCCAGCTGTGGTTTTTATTTGGACAATTTGAGCATTATAAACTCAATCCAAATTTTGAGGCAATTGTGCTATTCATGATGTCTAGGAATGACAAGGTACACACAAGGAATGCAAGGTGGAGAAGAGACAGATGTCAAATTCCAGACAAAGCCATGAGTTCCCAGAGAAGACAGGAATTCACAGAGGCTTTAGGAGATACAGCCAACCAGATGACCAGGGATAAACAACCTATCTTAAGAAGAGGCTACTGGATCCCATTATTCCTCTTCAGTCTTACCTGGTATCTCTTGATGTTTCTTGGGCACTTCTTGGACACTGGATGAGACAGTTATCTGAGAATGATCTTTGTCTTATATCTTTGATCATGACTCCTCACAATAGATATTTGGAAATAAATAATTTTCATAGCTATACCTTCCATTGCATTTGGCTGTTTGATTTGATAGCTGTAGTGTCTGAGAGAGAGACATTGTTCCATGTTATGCAATAATTCTACTTAAAATCCTTTCATAAATGTTTGTGTAAATAGTTTAGGAAGCTTCTACAATAGCAGGTTTCCATGTGGTGTTTTCAAAGGTCTTTAGTGTTAGTTTTCCCTTCCTATATTCCATCCTTTATTCTACCCTCCCATAACACATCCCATTAGTCCAATGCATTTGATTGTTTTAACGGCATAACATCTAGGTCAGGCTGGGGACACGGGTCAGTCGGTAAGGCATTTTATTGTAAGCATGAGGACTTGAATTTGGAGTATGTGCACTTAAATTTTAGCACTGGGGACATGGGGACAGGGCTGATGCCTGGGGTTCATCAACCAGCCAGTCTAGTCTAATTGATGAGCTCTAGAAATGAAAGACTCTGTCTCCTAGGAGGGAGTGATGTTCTTAGAATGACATCTGAGGCTGGTCTTCAGCTACCACATGGATAACACAGAGAGAGAGAGAGAGAGAGAGAGAGAGAGAGAGAGAGAGAGA
>CABHPR010141015.1:0-29016 GCA_902168415.1 Peromyscus melanophrys | reverse complement strand
AGAGAGAGAGAGAGAGAGAGAGAGAGAGAGAGAGAGAGAGAGAGAATTAACATTTTCTCAATAGTGAAAGAAAGACCAAACAAAACTACTTCTTTAAGCTTATTACTTATCAGACGTTCTTAACTCCACCAAACGGAGCTGATGCTTTAACTCTACATTCCAGATTTCTACTCGCCATTTTAAAGCCTTTATGTGGCTAGCAGTCCTTTTCTGTCTGTCTCCATTGTAATTTGTACTTAGCTCCACTGGCTCTCTCAAACGCTATCTGCCAAGAGATCTCTTACAGCTGATAAAGTAGTGAATGCTCCCACTTCACGGGCACCAATTCTCTGCGCTTTGGTCAGTTGTAAGTTTCTAGGTTAACTCTCATCTGCTGCACAAAGAACTGATTTCTCTGATGAAATCTGAGATCTGCATTCATCAATGGGTATAGAGCTATGAATTTAAAGGGAATTTAGCAGAGTAATGGTAGTTAGTTCAGTCCTTGGACCCATGAATTCTCTCACTATAGGTTTTTAGCCAACATTATGTTACTGGGCATGTATTTCCTCCATTGAAACTGGACATAAATCCAATAATATTATATGTGCATATTTTGCCACAGCAATAATTTCTATCTCAATTTGGTAAGACTCCTGTAAAATATCAGGTGTCGTATATATAATAAATGCAGTATATGTTTGTTGATTAATTTTAGTTAAATTATTAATGTTTGAAAAGTTTTAATGTATGACCAACTATAGAAAATTAGTAAATGTAATGTTAATAAAAATAATTCTACTTACCATTTTTAAGTTGTATAAATTATAATTATAGCTTTCTAGGAATCTATTACCTAGATTTTGAAAAAAAAACCCTCTTATTATCTAGGAAACCCTAATAAAGATATAGGTACACCTCTATTATATATTTTTTTCAGATGACAATTTACATATGTAACACTGGATATACCAGACATGAATTATTATATGGACGAACGCATTTCTTTTCCACAGGAGGTCCTATGACTCCATAGCAGATGCAAAAACCAAGGCATAAAGCTCTTATGGAAGTGGCCCCAATTCAGGACACTAGTAATTGGTACAAGCAAGATTCCAGCATCTCTATTCTCAACTCTGTACTTTGAAACTCAACTCCTTTCACATTCTACCCACAATCAGAATAAATGCCTAAATGGATGGGATGCCTGGCTGGATGGTCACATTTTCTTCCACCTTTCTCCAGAAGATGACCCTGAGCCCTTCTCAGGGGTGAATGGGAGGGACTCTAGAGTCAAGAGCAGATGATGGATCAAGGACTCCACTGGGTAGTTTTTAAATGGTATTTGTGTGGAGAAAATTCTAGCAGTACATCTCCAATGTCATTATCTAAGGCTTTGCTACAGGGAGACATAGAGAATGACGTGTTTTAAGGATGTTGCCTTTGTAGTAGCATCAGAACCAAATTTTCTAAAAAGCAAAGTAAAATATATGTGAATACTGGAATCACGAACACCCTTATTGCACACATCCTGCTGTGAGTTACTCTTTGAAGAGAATTGCTGCTTAGACTTCAAACCACCACTGTGACCTCAAGAGGTTAGCAGAAAAAAGAAACTCTTTGGTGCAGAAACCATAGCATAGGTATGATGCCATTTAAAGGGAAAAGGCTTAGAACTGAATGTGGCTCATTGCAAAACGTCAGTCAATGCTTTACTGAAAAGGAGGAAAACTCAATGAAATAAAGTGTGTTTAAATTCCAGATTCATACAGACAGACACAATATAGCAGTAAAAGATTATTTTGCTCATAAAATATGCTATCCTCCTAAACATTACTAAGTAAATCATCTTTTTATGACTGACCACATTCACTCTGAGCATTTTTCAAACTAGTAACAACCCACAGATCTCTACTGGTGCCCTGAAAAAAAGCATAGTGAAATATAAGCTGCATGGGCACAGACTTATGTATACACATGCGCATGCATGTGCACACACACACACACACACACACACACACACACACACACACATGAGACAGGCCAGGGAACCCCCTGCTAACACAATGAGTTTTAACAACATACATGTAGATCCTGTCAATAGAGAACAGAGGTCTCTTAGGACCAAGTCCTGGCACACAGATTGCAAATGTCTCTACGAGTCTATGAACCAACTCAAACAAATGCAGATTCAAATTCTAAAAATCACAGGGGGTTAAAAAGAAAGTGACTACTTTGTGTCTGACAGGATTTTATTTTTATGATGATCTGCTTCCCCAATCCTGAATTAAACAACTTTTCCCTTAGAGTACAGCAACAACAAAACCCCTTCCTTTTCTAAAGTCAGGGCTGCTTTTACTGTTGCTTTGACACAAATAGGAAGTGAAAAGAATGGAAGGAAGAAATGATGGAGAGATAGAAAAAAAAGAAAATAAAGTTTCAGCTTATGCCATTTCTTGTGAAACACATTGTTACAGTGTTCTTTTTCCCTCAGACAAGAAAGTGTGTCAAAACGACATCTTGCTGTGTTTCTGCTGTGTTGCTCTCCCGGCCATGTTCACATGTTCTAGGACAACGTTTGGTCACTGGAGTGCTTTATGCATAATGACTGAATCTCTGAAACTCTTATTATACCTTTGTTCAACATAATAGATGCTCTTCGATTTCCTTTAATTGAGTTAGTAATGAAAAACATAACAACTGGTGGGCATTTTAAAAGAATTCTAGTCCCTTCTGATGAAGTATTATTGCAGAAAGCCTTACATGGTGCTCAAAGCCTCGTGTGTGTGACTTTATTGTTCCAAGCTGTTTAAAATAATCAGTCTCATAAAACTTTAATGACCACCGCAATCTCACTCTGTATTTATAGTGAAATTTCTTCAGTCATTCATGAAAAGATAGACTAAATTCTCAACCACCTGCATTTTTCAATTATTAAATGACACTGGGTTTCTCTTACAAATCTCAAATGTTTCCAAATTGGCTTTACCCTAATGAAACAAACTGGGGTCTGCAGACTTTCTTAGGAAATTTTTATAGATTATCTCAGATACTAAATACAGATAGCACTCAAATATTTTTAGAATGTGTTTGGTTAACATAATTAACTTTTCCTACTGCCTTGAATGTTATCATACTTCAAGAATGGGTTCAAATTTTCAAATGAATTTATTGGAACTCAAGAAATTTAGGTCCCAAAAGACTCTAAATACCCTCTTAGAATGACTCCCATTTGTTCCTGCAGTGTTAGAACTGTCAGTAGGTAAAGTAGATAAACATGTATCAGTACTTAAATATGCACCATTGGTAGAAAAAGTAATGAATATATGCATATGCAGTTTCCATACCCTCATGATTTATTTATTACTCTTTAGGCCTATGGAATTCATTAGAACTTATTGGGATAAAACCATACATACGTTACCAATGGATCATCTATACTAAGAGAAGACCACATCTCAAATTTAAAATAAAACAAAGAGGAAAAGTATATTTTCTCTGCACAGGTAGATGATAACATTTGTGCCCAATAATATAGCATTTCTCCATCTACTTGGTATTTTAAACATGCATTTTGCTGTCAGGCTTCCTGCCAATATAGGCTACATGGGTTGCAGTGGAGTCTCGTTGATAATTCAAAAGGTGAGTTAATTAGAGGTTGCAGTTTACATGTTATCCAAGCTATTTTCCATACAGGTGTGAAATATTGACAGGAAAGTTGAGAGGTGTGATGACATTTTTACCTTTTGCTTACTTGATGAAATTTTTATATGACTCATACTTTAAGGGAAAGGACAGGATGTCTGTGTTCCAACAGCTATCTACAGGGAGAAAATGCTTAGTTAAAACTAAATGTGGCTCTTAAGATATGAACAAAGTATTCTAGGACACTTGAACTTTTTGTCATTGATTTTGAAATACATTGGTCAAAGTTAATTCTTTGTTTTGGGCCTAAAGAGATGCTCCAGCAGTGAAAAGGTTGTTGCTCTCACAGCGAGAGGGCCAGAGTTCAGTTCCCCAGCTCCTATGTTGAGTAGCTCACAGCTCAGTCCCCAGCACCCATGCTGAACGGCTCACAGCTCAGTCCCCAGCACCCATGCTGAACGGCTCACAGCTCAGTCCCCAGCACCCATGTTGAATGGCTCACAGCTCAGTCCCCAGCACCCATGTTGAATGACTCACAGCTCAGTCCTCAGCACCCATGGTGAATGGCTCACAGGTTCTTTTAACTCCAGGTCCAGGGGATTGCACACCTTCTGCTCTCACAGGAATCCATGCACAGGTGTGAATGCACACCACAGACGTACACAAACATATACATATGAAAAGGGGTGAGAATATTTATTTCACAAATCTTTTTATTCACAGATTCTGAAATGACTGACACTGGAAGCAGATTACAATAAAGCTTTGTAGTTTGTAATATGATAATAATATATCCATTTTCCCCAAAATAATAATCAGGCCACAAAGAGACAGTATTTTAATCACAGGGCTTTTTGCCTTAATATCATATCAGGAAAAGCAAATGCTTTAAAGTAGACTACATCTTGATATGTATTCAAAAACATCATAGGGAGACACAAGGGAAAAAATTTAGCTACCACATACCATCATACTCCTGGAAAGAATTTGATCTTTTAAGTAGGTTCATTATGACAATTAAAATTTAAATCTGGGCTGTATCTGAATATCTTTTCAGAATTACCCATATTTTACCTACAATTCTAGAGTCACCAGTAGTTTAAGAATGGATTACTAGTAAGCAAATTAGTTAACAGGGAAAACAAAAGTAATCAATATCTCCCTTTTCCTCATATCTCACAGTCAATCAGATAATCTCACAGTCAATCAGATAACAGCTTAAATCTCCTTTCTCAAAGCCACTATTTTATTTCCGGGTTTCTCATAAGTTGATGGGAATTTTGGCGGGCTCTCATGTCTTATATGAGTGCATCTGCATGTGACCTTTAAATGTGTTCTTACACTTGTTTATCTTTTGCCATGGAGGGACTAGATATTCTTACATCCCATCACTTTATGGCTTCCTCCAAGGACAAACATTCCCTATAGTTTGTAGCTGAAACACCAGCATGGCTGGGAAAGCTGAAATGATCCAAGTTGAAAGATGCATGGCTGGAAGGGGCACTGGAGATGGGAAACTGCCACTCTGAGGGGAGTTCTCCATCCTTCTGAACTCACAAGGAAAGCACGCTGCAACTGTGGTCTCGGTCATAGGTGGGTGACAGATTGTGATGAGTGGTACCAAAAACATCCAAGGCAGTAAGATCAAATTACTATAAAACAGATGTTCTTTTACAAGATTTGTTGTACTTTGTGCTTTTAACTCAAAATAATCACATCTTTGCCTTGAGTACACATTAATGACAGGCATTGTCTCTTGTTTGTTTCCCCTTTGCATTAATAGTCTTGACAGTCATTGAGAGCAATGATAGCCGTGCCTGGATTTCTATAGGGAAGGTAAAGACATGGTTAGAGGAGACATCTCATCACTAAGGCAGGCTGATGGTTTGTGATGATCAAAAATGAGAGTCCCAGCCTCAGCTCCAGTTAAAATGGTCAAAACAAAGCAGAAAAGAATTTAGAAAAATTAATCTGTAAATTGCAGTTCCATGAGATTACTGACTGGAAAATATTCATACATTTCCCTCACTATACCTATAATATATCATTACAGTGAAAATGCCTAACCAATTGTGCCCTTGCATGTCCAGAACTCTTGTGCAATGGTTCTCAGAATACTTGGCTGATGCGAGTTTAATAACCATGACATGAATAAAAATCTTGATAAACATTTCCACATTAAAACTCTATTAAAATTACCTCCCCTCCCCCCCACACTTATTAATGGCAGCCATATAGAAAGAATTCCATAGAAACTTTTTTTATTTTTTTATTTTTGGTTTTTTGAGACAGGGTTTCTCTGTGTAGTTTTGGTGCCTTTCCTGGAACTAACTCTGTAGCCCAGGCTGGCCGCGAACTCACAGAGATCCGCCTGGCTCTGCCTCCCAAGTGCTAGGATTAAAGTGTGCACCACCACCGACTGGTCCCATAGAAAGTTAAGCTAAATTACTAAAAGAAAAACCCTAGAGGAAGAGAAATCATCTTCAAATTTTCCCTCACCATCTGAGTTCTTGACTGATACAAATGTTTATGCGACCTTAGCTCCGTCAAATGGAACAAAGGTGATGCCTGTAGAATTACAGCATCTAATACATCATTAATTACTAAGTTGATAGTTTATTTTGCATGAGCATGGAGCTGTTTCAGAAGCTGGTGCCTGAAACAAGGTAGCAAAAATATAAGATACAGGAAATTGACCTTGACAACAGGAAGAAAGTAGAGGTCTGAAGGATGTTGAACAAGTTGTTTAGTAGAGACTTTGAATGCAATTAAAAAGATATGATGGTTGAAGGTTATAGAAACGCTAACACCTAATGATGGAAAAGCAAGTGGGTATGTTACCTGATAACTTTGAAGCTAGAGAATATGCTTAAGAAACTTGTGGATATTCCCATGCAGAATATTGAACACATCAATTGATTCTTCTTAGCCTCTTAGGATAAGGTATTGCCCAAAAGAGATGAACTAAAGATAGAATGTGCTGATTTCCAAGAAGAATTTAGAGTGCCTATTTCTAACCCAAGACTTTAAGGATGGGGAAATAAAAACACATATTTCAGCTTCTCTAGGGAAGAAGTAAAATCCAAGAATGCCACCATAAAATATTCCATTGAAATCAATATCAAATTACAGAATATTACCGTATTCTTTTGCTAAAACTTCAAAAGACTTTCTAAGTTGAAGAGAATGACAGGCAACCTCAGGAACAGATAAGCTGGGCATTAGCCAGCTTTGGAGCCTGGCTTTTATTTATCTAAGTAAGTTATAGTTTGATATATAGAAAACTTGTAAGTTGTTTAAAGAAATTCAATCAGCTAGAGACAGAAACAGTTCAAACTTAAAAGATGCTGCTGGTTCTTCTGAGGACAATTTATTCTAAGGCAGATCGATGTCATTTCTTACAGGAAATGAAGAATGAATCAGAGAGGAAAGTCAAGAGCTGAGAGGGTGGGGCTAAGAATCAAGAGCCTGCAACCATGTGAAGTGGAGAGAAGCATGCCTGAGATGCAGAATTGAATTTTAGTACAAGTCCCTAAAGCAAGAACACAAAAGCTAAATTCATGGCCCAGCATGATTATACAAGTACTCTAACATTGTTATGTGTTTCAACCTTTTATGAATGAGAACTTCTGTTGTTATTTTTCTGTCCCTTTGTGTACAAATCTTCAACTTTCAGTTTATAAACCTTTGGTACCCAATAAACCAGGGCCAAGGAACAATTAAGATAGACAAAAGATGATATATCCAACAATACATACTTGTCCTTATATTTCACTTAAATGAGTTTCATAAATGTTTTGTGGTTTCAGTGTTTGTACTTGCACTAAAATTCATTGTGTAACCTAATCTCCATTATGATGTTTTTAAGAGGTGGGGCCATTTGGGAAGTAATTAAACAATGAGAACATAATTAGTGGGATAATGTCTCATATAAGGACTAAAGGAAACTATGTTATGTCCTCTTTACCCTTTTGTCCTTATGATAAAATTACATGTGATACCAAAATGTGATTGTGCCTTGGAAATCTGGCTAAGTTGTATGCTTTACAAGTAGAAGAGCAATGGATTGTTAAAGACTGAGGAATGTATGTTTCATTGAGATTTTTTCTAATTTAGTCCATTAATTTATGATCCTGGACTCTGATATTAGCCATGTGACTTGGCTAGACAATGATACATTATCAGTACCAACTTTCTGGGTGTGTCTTCTTGGAATTCTACCAAAAAATTCAGAATTAACAGCTAAACTCTGACAATGGTATACTGGGAGGCCTGAAGACTAGAGATCATCTTAGGTCCTCAAGCCCTAGGGAGCTCCTTATTGAATACTGGCATAAAAATAACTGGAACTATAGCATATAGAACAAAAGAAGTAACCAAGGGAGCCCAATAATCATCAGAATCCAAGAAATAATGATTTTTCAACTGTTTTTTAATTCCCTGTGTTTCAGACTGTTATATACAGCTAGACGATTAAAGCAGCAATTCCATAGAAGAATTATGCTCTATCACCTCAGCAGTCTTGGGTCTGGTGCTGTGTCTAGTATCTTTACAATCCTATGCCGACCTTCATCTTAGGTTGACCAGTTTGGTGTGGGTGGTAGTGACAGCGTTTGTGGTGATTTGAATGAAAATGGCCCCCATAGGCTCATAGGGAGTGGCAGTATTTCAAAGGATTAGGAACTGCGGCTTTGATGGAGTAGTTGTGGTCTTGTCAGAGGAAGTGTGTCACTGGGGTTGGGCTTTGAGGTTTCAGAAACTCAAGCTAGGCCAGTGGCTCGCTCTTTCTGCTGTCTGCCATTCCAGCTGTAGAAGTCCCAGGTCCTCCCCAGCACCATGTCTGCTTGAGTGGCGCCATGCTTCCCACCATGACAACAATGGACTAAATCTCTGAGCTATAAGCCACCCCCAATTAAATATGTTCCTTTATAAGAGTCTGACGGTCATGGTGTCTCTTCATGGCACTAGAAACCCTAAAAGATGGTATTATTTCTGGTCTAAGATGTAAGGGCACTGTGTTAATTACTTCTTCTGTGACTGAGACGAAATAACTTGCAGGAGTAACTCAAGGGAAGATGAGTCTGTTTTGGCTGATAGTCTTAAACAACTGTTGTCCATCTTGACAGGGTTGGCACAGCAAATGCTAGTTACTCTCTCCATGCAGAAAAGAGCATGGGGCAGAGGCTCACATGCTGTCGATGAAGAAACCAACAGATATAAAACAAAACAAAACAAAAAACTAAATCGAAAAGCAGGCCCAGCCTCCAAAGGCCATCCTGCATTTATTTATTTCCACAGTACAAAACCATCTCTCAAGTTCCCCAGCTGCCTTCACAATGGCACCCAAATGTGAAGAACATGTAAATCTATGGGTCATATTTCCAGTCTAAGTGATAACTGGCATCTCATATTTCCACTCATCCATTTAGCCGTTTTTTTTTTTAATAATTAGAACGTTTTTAAGAATCCACTACCTCTTTATCTAGAGATTCATGCCTAGTTCCCTGAACTAGGCTGCCACAAGTAAAGAGTTCAGGGTATGAGGTTTAGGGAAGCTGGGGCTCTTGGGATCATCATTGTACTTGTCAACTTTGAGAGTAGTTTCCTTTGGACTTGGTCCCAATGCTACCTCGGTCATCTCACTCCAGTCCTGTCCTGCACCTGAAGGCACTGGGTGAAGCACATCTGTCCAAGGGCACCAGCACTCCTAGAGGGACAAGTAAATGGTTGTTATTGTTGTGTTGCTAAAATGTTGTGTGGCTGCTGTTTCTAAGCAAGGTAACAACGCAAAACTCAGCCAAATCACAATTTCTGTTTCTTTAAAGGATAGATTATGCCAAAGGTTAGAAGTTAAAACTCCTTTTATATGTTTAGAAGTAGGGACAGGAAGAGATGATTGAGGAAATAGCAATGGAGGTCTCATGAAGACAAGGAGATGCCAGAGACTCCTTTCTCTGTCCCCTAACAGAAAGGAAAAGGACATGAGGAAAGAAGGCAGCTACCTGAAACCCACAAGAAAAGGCTTCCCCAGAGACCAAAGCCTCACCTTGACCTTGGACATCTCTTTTTGAAAGATTTCTTAATTGACTGATTGATTTTCACGTATGTATGTACATGTGCTTGCATTAGTTCACATGGAGTGTTCATGCAGGTGTCTGTGGTGGCCAGAGGGTGCAAGATTCCCTGGAACTGGCATTACAGGTGATTCTGAACCACCTAATATGGATTCTGGGAACCAAACTGGGTCTTCTGTGAGAGTAACAAGTACTGTTAGCCCCTGAGCTATCTGTCCAGCCCTAATATTGGATGTCTTGCCTTTAAAACTGTGAAAGAACTGTTCAGGCCTCTATGTCTAAGGTCATAGCAGCCCTGTCTCATTAATGCACACACCTAGCATGATACAGAACTTAGGTTTGATGTTTCCTGGATAAGTGAGAGTGTATGATTTCTTCTCTAAACATAAAATATCACATCTTCACATTATCTTTCTAAAGATCCCCAAACCTGTATGCAGCAATGAAAATTAGCTGTAAGATAGACATGCACTCCCAATTACATCTGTGAAAACCTTATTTAAACCTAAGAGTTCAACATGCAGCAACATAAGATTAAATAATTAAAATAAAATTTCAAAAGAACTCATTTAGACTTTTTTTTGAACCATGGTCTTTCTGTGAACCAAACTTGTAGAGCTAGAACCCATCCTCACATTAATGTTCTTTAGATTAAAGAATGTTCTGAGGAGTGTTTATGTCACCTGTTCTTTATATATTTTTCTTCTTTGGAATTACTCTAGTAGATCAACTGTAGACACACTGGCTTCAAAATGTTTCTAACATTTTGTTATTATAATTAAAAGGAATGTCACTGTGCAAATGGTACATCCGCTGTTGTATTGGGAAAGATGTATTGAATCAGCAGCTCAAGGACCATAAATATGGTCTGTTTGTCAGCCTTGGAAATGGCATTGGCATTCTATGCCATGGTTCTCTTAACCATGTAAATGAGATGCTGAACTAGTGGTTGTTGAAATCATTTCTGGTTCTAGGGCTTTGTGATTTCATAACTCAAACTCCTAGGGCAGGTAAGGGCCTGGTTGTTTGATTTAGATCACGGACTGTCCCCTTGTTTCTTAGTCTTTTGGTTCAGTCTTGAAGGTAGTTCATGTATTCTTTTTCTTACTGTAAATACCTGGTGTTCATTTAAAGTAAACCTACAAATTAAGTGTAATTTTTCTCAAAATTTTTGAACATGAGAAAACGTACATGAGCGCTACATAATTAAGTATCATTTATTTTTGTACTGTTTGAGAAAGCTACAGATATTCAATTGCCATTGAAATATTTTTTGTAAGCCATGCAACCTTTTACACAAAAGATAATTATGAAATAGCTAACATTCATTTGACCATGACCAATAAATAATTTATGAACTGAGTGTTTGAAATTATGCAAATATTCTAAATACTTTTGTTGCCTGTACATCTGAGTAAGTGTGATTCAGAAGAAAGTGTGCGGTGGATTAATAGATTCGACATTGAAGAGATTTGCATTTCTACAGAGTTCTTTTCTTTCCTGGCTCCTACTATCTTTAGTATCATGGCTCAGAAAACAAGCTTGACAATACTGTCTCTCAATGTATTTGAATATCCTGGCATCCCTATTCATCAGCCTCTTTGATGCTTTAAATGTCTTTTGCTTTCTTTCCAGAACTCTTTATGAAGGCTCAGAGATATGCTTTTAGTAGCGTATCCAACTATCTTATAATACATACTAAATGGAGGGGGAAAGAAGGCGGTCTTTAAATATTTTATATGTCTGTGATGGCCACAGAAGAACTCTGGTAGAGTAAGTTGGGCTCATTACCGTGAGCACACTTCCTCCATGTAATATGGATGCCACAAGCTGCATCATAGCCGTAACTAGAATCTATTGGCTTCAAACATTTCTTAAACAAAATGAAAAGCTTACTGATATTTATAAACTGGTGGTAAATGGACAAATATTTGCATTGTCATGGCATGTATTTATATTAGCTGAAAGGGGCTTTTTTGGGGGGATTACAATCTAATGTAAAGGGCTTTTTCATCTTAGTAGGGTTTCTTTAATATTTTTCTTGAAAACTACTTAGCAATGTGGGGTGGGATCATTTATTTTCATTTCTCCTTCTTGGTGTATAGATTGAATCATTAACCTATGTCCCATAAAAATGCAAAGCAACATTGTTCTCCTAAGTTATACACAAATAATGAATCAAAAGCTCACAGACCTGCAAGTGACGTTGTTTCCAGTGGTCCCCAGTCAATGGTACGTTAAGAAAAGTTCCACTGTTCATACTGCTGGTACGTGTGCTATTGCCTCATCTAACAGTTATTCTCAACCTGGGGGTCACATTTCAGAAATCATGCATATCAGATATTTGCATTATGCTTCATAACAGTAGCAAAGTTACAGATACAAAGTAGCAACACAATCATTTCATGGTTGAGGGTCACCACTACATGAGGAACTGTAGCAAAGGGTCTCAGCATTAGGAAGGTTGAGAACCACTGCTCTAACAGTGAGGTGCACAATTGTTCTCTGAACAAATGTCATCAAAGTAATGTATGAACTGGTAGACAAGCACCTCACATTATTTGGAAATCTGAGTATTTAAAGGGTAAGCCTGGAGTGTTACATTGTATCAAAAGCTATGGACTGTCGCAGGCACTCAAATGTTGTTTCTACTCGAAGCTTCTTCCTGTGATGTTCTAGTACCTAAGAGCTATCTGGATTTTGCACATATCACAAAAGATAATTCCCACCATGTGAATTTATACCTTAATTTGGGGACCAGCTCCCACATTTATTTACCCCTGGGACTCTTGAGGAGTGAGGGATAAGAGATTTAGATAGAAATATAGAGGAGAGAGACAGTTAGAAACACAGGATAGCCTTGGGTGGACCTGGATCCTTATCCACCATTCCCTTCTGTCTCTACTAAGGGCTTTCAAAGGAATGCCAAGGGGTGGAACAAAAGACCTCCCCCCAGCCCAGCCAAGTGCAGACCATCCCAGGCACCTGGTAACTGTGCACGTGGTCAAGCCATCCCCTAATGCAACCCTGTTGTGTAAAGCAAGCTCAGATCTCACTAGAAAACCTTTGTGGGCTCCCACCACTTCAGTAATATTGCTGCTCATTTTCCCTGAAGAAAGCAATGTGACTTAATCTTCTCCAGCCTATCATAATCACAGATGCTGAAGAGCACTTGTTAAGTTAACTGTTAAGCCAAACACCGGGTTTTCCTTATCTCTTGATCGTTTGTCCTGGTCACATCCTTGGGTATCTTCCCTCTCCCCACCCAGGAATTAACCTTTTTAGGTGTTTTACTTGTCCACATTGCTATCCAGAGACCCCAACCCACCCCCCAAAAAAACCCTGATGACTATAGAGTAGACATCTCAATCTATTTGATATGGTTGTGTCATAACAGATGTTTTTTTAATCTTTATTTAAATGAATCATGTCAATTGTTCTGTGGCAAGGAAGCCCAGAATTACTCACCTCCACTTACCCGAAAATGGAAATACAGTATTTTTTCCCCTTGATTAAGAGCTAAATCCTGAGGGAAAGACTGCATAAAAATACTGGAATTGCTCCCTCTGTTTTATAGAGAATTCAACCTACTTAACACTCAGCCGTTCTGTTTTGGTTAAGCCCTCCCCTAGGACAACACGGACAGAAAAGCGTAGATGCCGCCTACAAGTTTCACAGCCCATTTTATCAGGAAAGCTATCTATCCCAGAGTTCTTCTCTTCAGAAAAATTTTAATGATCTAAGGTCACACCTCTTAAAAAGAATGAGGTCTAGTTTTACATAAGAAGGTCCAACTTGCAGGGTTTTATTTTCTTTTTATGCTCAGACCTCACAAACCGAGGACCACACTCTTCAAATAGCATTCCTTGTTAAAATTGAACTCAGAAAAGGTTACTCTACCTCAGAATTTTAAATAAAGCTTCTACAACAAAGTTCAGTGTTCCAAAGCTTTAAATAAATCTGAAATAAAGCAGTACTCCACGAACGGGTTTAAATCGGTTTCCTAATTCCCGTACTGTGAACCGCGGCCCAGTGTTTCAGGGGAGAGCAGTGTAGACCTGGGAAGGCATCTCAAAGTGGGGTCTTGGACCACCTGCATTGTGGTCTCTCACAGGGATCACTAAAAGCAGATTTGGGGCTTGACCCAGTCCACCTGAATCAGACTCTCTGCCGGTGGGCCTTGAACCCCTGCACTCCAAACAGTCCCCGGGTGGCTCTC
Source organism: Peromyscus melanophrys (assembly GCA_902168415.1). NCBI lineage: Eukaryota > Metazoa > Chordata > Mammalia > Rodentia > Cricetidae > Peromyscus > Peromyscus melanophrys. The sequence continues at coordinate 15,099 of CABHPR010141015.1, read as the reverse complement.
ATCCGGCTGCTGTTTGATTCCACTGCTGGGCATGCATCGTTTCTGCTGCAGGACTGCAGCCAGTCTCAAATCTTAACCTCTTGGATTCTTCAATTTCAGTAGACTTGGTGCTTTTTAGTTGAACCTTGCCACCACCACCTCTTTGAAACCAGGGTTTTGCTTAGAAGATTAAGGTCCCTCCAGATACTTTTGTCTCCCTGCTGTTAGCCACCAAGTAAGCTGGCACAAGCTGGTCTCTCCTAACATTCAGTGCCGGTCAACACACCGTATGGGCTAACATCTGAGCCCGGGAATAGGAAAGGCAAGTATAAATAGATTTGAATTGGGGTTGGACAAGAATTTGGCAGGCAAGAAAAAAAATTACTGTGTGTTGGTGGGGTGGGTAGGGAGGGCTGCCAATTGAGAGGTCCGTGGTCGAGCAGCTTCCTGACCCCTATTCACTCCAGGAGCCCAGGAGCGAAAAGTTCTGCCGGCTTTGTGGACCTCGAGCCTTCGGCTATAATTAGGGAGGTCCCTCCTTTCCCTGGCTTCTTCCATATGCCTGTTAGTTGTGTTTGGCATTAAACAGCAGTATTTGAAGAGTGTCTGGCCCCCACCAGCGTTTATTTGAGCCAGTCAGTGGAAAAAATGACAATGCTATCTGGCATATAATTCAGGTGTTAAAATACCTTTATTAAAATAGAGGAAATTACACTTATTAGGAAGTGACCCCCAAGCTATCAAAATTTATTAGACTGGTGGGGGTGCTCCCCTTTAAAACATACTGTAAATTTCCTTATGTCTTTCATGGTGCTTACCTACAGAAATCAGTAATTTCAGAGTTTTTGGACCTATTTTTATGGCAACTTATTTTGTGCAGTATTGGGGAACACTGAGCTGTGACTTGGCATGTCTCAATGAAACTTTTTATACATATCTCGCTTAAAAATAAAATTTGATGGGGGTCGGAGAAAGAGTCAACACGTCTGGCAATTTCCCATTCGCAGTACAGGAGATAAAGCCAAAAATAAGTGCGGGATACGTCTGGACACGGCACCCACACTTAACAGAAATGACACTTCTCTTATCGGCTCCAGGTAGAGAGGAGACTTGGCAGGAAGGAGTGAAACCTGTGTCCCTCGGAAATACTTGTCGGAGGCCGGGCCTGACGTGAAGCTACAGAAGTGAGCCATGCCTGCCCTCCACAACTCTAGACAGCCTGCAAGTCAGCACTAGGGGTTCTGGCGTCACTATCAACGAAAGGTCAACTTCTTGATTACAAATGTGTGTTTTTACTTTGCGTCAAAGCGACAGAGCATTGTTTTCAGGATGATCACAGCAACCAACTTCAATGTGTTTCTTATTTCAGGAGATAAAAACATACTGCAGCTCAGTAAGAATCATCTCAGTGTTGGGTGCTGGTTTAATGTAGCACTACTATGCTCGTAATTTATTTTGAAACACAGTGATGTATGAAAATTTTCAGCATTTTTGAAAGAATGAGATTGTGCATCCACCCTCTATGCTTTGAAGACAGAAAGCCTTGACTTAACCTGCCAGTGTTAGAGATAATATCTGGGTACATCTGTGTGGTAATTCTCCTTCTGTTATTTCCACTTTGAGGGATAGTAGTTCCTGGGATAATTTCATTCACAAAGTGTTCCCTTAGGAGTAAGGTGGAGGGTCAGGAAAAGACACTGAAGGTAATTTCTAGTCCTGTTGGACAACTTCTCAAGTCAGTTTGATCCTGCCTCGTCCATCAGGAAGCTAAGGACAGTGTGAGAGTGAATACAAGACAGAACATCTCTGTAAGGAATCCAGGTGCCACTTTTCTCTAGAGTAGGAGCTACTTTAGAGGGCAGCCGCCTTGGTGGGAGCGCGGACATTCACACGGATGCCTTTTCATGACTGGAGATAAGAATAACTACTGCCTGGCCCAGGAACCAACCTAAGTAAATAACGTGCTCCCACCCCTTGCCTCTCTTCTCAAGCGTGAATCAGGGATTACAAACAGATGATATCATGTGCAAAATAGAAAGCAACAAGGAGGAACTAAAAAAGGCAATTCCTAAGTTCTAGCAACTTAGTCCAGAAAACATTAAAATGCTTCTCAGTTTTTAAATCTTGAACTTGAGAATACTTTAAAGGATAGATTCATACAGCAGAAAGAGTAAACACCCTCATTCTTCTTGACTTTTTCTATGACTTAGCCGCAGTTTTTTTAAGTTCATAAAACTAGCAGCTTTCCAACCAGTCACTGCAAACTGTACATCTCAGTCAGCAAAGGCTGCCTTGTTTTTACTAGACCTAAGAAGTATTTCTTAGATGCTTAAGATGTAACTTCAAGTAATTTAGGCTTAATTAAAATATATGCCACAGTAGAAAGAGTTCCAAAATATCATTTCAAGGATGGAATTATGTAAATATAGCACTCATGTATAAAATTCTAAATAAGTATTAATCCAAGATTGAGAATAAGCCATTTAAATAATAAGTGTGATCATTTTATTTTGTAATTAAATACCTGAAAGTAATAAAATGCCTAAACCAGAGCTTTTGAATATTCTCTTCGCCTTTTTTTATTAGCATGTATGAATTGTACAAAGCAGCCTCATTATGACAATATTGACAGAAAGTCTCTATTAGTCAGAATATTTGATTAACTGGAATAATACATGGCCCCTTCCAGACAACACATTTTTCTGTCATAATACCTAAAAATTCAAGCAGTAATATTGAAGTATCTATCAAACTAAATGAATAGTGAAATTATAAGCAAAACAATTCATATGTAAATGTTTTATATGACTCATTTTTATTTATTTATTATCTACTATGTGTCTTGCACTATGTCAAGCATTATAGAGTACCCAAGAAACAAATATCATCATTCTTTTGTCAAGAAATATAACACATACCATTGTTTCAGCTGAATGACTGGAGGGGGCATACTATAGAATATAACCAGAATATAAAAGTCTGTGTTGTGAAATACTCCTTTAAATAGGTAAAGATGTGTTACATTCGTTTCTGCTGCATTTGTTTAATTGTTTAAAGATGTGTTGCTGTTTCACCTTGCCTGCCTAAGACACCTGATTGGTCTAATAAAAAGTTGAATGGTCAATAGCTAGGTAGTACAGGGATAGGCAGGGCTAGCAGGCAGAGAGAATAAGTTGGAGGAGAAATCTAGGCTCAAGAGGGAGAATGGAGAGAGAATGAGTGAGAAAGCGAGGGAGATGCCTGGGGTCAGCCAGCCAGGCAGCTGCTAGACAGATGGACAGACATGGAGTAGGACATACAGAATGAAAGAAAGGTAAAAACAAACCCTGAGACAAAATGAAGAGAAACAGATTAAGTTATAAGAACTAATAAGAAGCAAGTATAAGATAAGGCTGAGCATTCATAACTAACAATAAGTCTTTGTGTCATGATTTGGGAGATAGTTGGTGGCCCAAAAGAAAGCCTGTTACAAGTCTATACCAGTGAAAGTAAGGGACAGTGTCCCAGGAAAAAAAAGGATAAAAGTTGTTGTATTTTACTCCAACATTAGCAGCATTATTGCTTTCAAAAATATTACAATAGCTACTCACAAGTAAGAGACAATATGTACTCAAGCTATGGCGATGTGTTTCCAAGCATATTATATACCCTGTCTGTTGACCTTTAACATACATTCACATAGTGAGTGACATATTCCTGTGTTTGGGCTACAAATGTTCTGGAGGTAAAATATTAAAACTGTAAGCATTTTGGAATTAGATAGAAATTGCCTTTAAAATTTTATACCTTGAAAATCATAGATATAAGCACCATACACTTCAGTCACAAAGAACAGCCAATCTATTTCTTGGATTAAGTACTGTAGATGTGGAAAATTGCTAGACCATTGGTTTGGAGCGTTTCTGGGACTGGAGCTGGGCTACCACGACTGCTACCCAGGCATAATGGGCACTGCTGGTCCTTTAGTTATTGTTATAGCTGCTAGGAGTCTTTTAATAGGTTATTTAGAAAAAAGAAAAGAGGACAATTGGCCCTGGGTGGTTTTCAAATGGTGCTATTACTGGTTTGTTTTCATAGATTGGCAGTACCCTACAAGAGGCAATGTTCAAGAAATAAAATTACAGCTGTATTAACAGCTTCAAATTAGGGGTATTTTTTCAGATCATTGTGTGGGTTTTAGTGGTACAAGAATGAGTGCTTTTAATTGGTCCTTCTTCCTTACAAGGCTTGAGGAAAACTCTTCACCCAAAAAGAAGGAAGGGGAGCCAGGACAAGAACCACATCAATATTTTCTGGTCTTTATTTGACAAGGTTTTATCATGATACATTCAAAATTTTAAACTGTGAGATCTGGTGGTCCCTTGCAATTGAGCCTATTATGATGTTTAAGGATCCCATTTTGGTAGAAAACCTCTAGAAGTTGAATTGCCCTGGGTTCTTGGATTATGAAATGATCTTCAAAAAATTGACTAGCATATTTTGGCTGTGAGCATCAGAAAATACCACAAACAAAATATTTGTATAGCTTATAAAACACTCAAGCTGAATATTAAAAGCATCTGTTTTCAAGGAATATAATTATAAAGTACTTGAAGTGAATCAGGAGGCAGGATTCATAAAACATTAACTATGCTGTAAACAAGCCACTTGACTCATCCAAATACTATGGGTAATAGATGGACTGCTGATTTACAAAGGAATACTTTCATTGATGATCCTAACATCAGAAACCATGACAGCAAGGGTCAAATGTTTCCTTAAGGCTTTGTGGGATGGCAAAGTACTGGGTGGGCTATTTACTAAAGCAGTTTGATACTCAGTTTAAAGAAACACAGCAACAAAGGTAGCTTTTATGTTTTACCTTTTCAGAAGTATTTCATCTGTCCAATTATATAGTCATCATCATTACAACAATGTGTTGATGTTGAACATTAGAATGAATCATATACCCATGAACTCTGGCCACACTTATCTGTAAAAAGGCATTAACTCTCCCTCTGGAGCAAAAGACTCATATGTGTTAAAATGCAAAGTATCTTTTTTGTTTTTATTTGGGCATTTAAAAACAAACAAGATATCTCATTGTGTTCATTATGAAATCAAATGTAATTTGTACTGGCATCATTGTTTTACAGAAGAAGAATGGCTAGACTCTCCATTCTAAGATTAAATCGAAACTTTCTTCTTCAAATGTTAAGCTAAAATCATGGGGAAATTCTTTTCTCATATTTGCATCATGGGAATTAGGCTTGTTATCCTTTCTTACTGCAGGATGGACTCCTGGGAGTCCTGCATACTTATCAGGAGCAAAACACTGGCAATGGCATGTGCAATATACATCCCTGTTGAATTTTGTCCTGGAGCACATACAAATCAGTTTGATATTGTTCTCTTGAGGTCCTAGGAAAGAATTTGTCTTTTTAAAGCCTCAAAAAATGATATTAATTTTCAGAAAGATAGTCTGAAAACATTAATCCTATAGGAATATATGAATTAAAATCATGTTACCACACACATGTATTATATTTGTACTAACTTATAAGAAGAGAAAGCAGAAGCAAGATGGGAGGGAGAAGAGGAGCAGATGAAGAACGACAAAATTTGGAGGGAATTGAAAAGAGGCCACTCAGGGTAAAGATTGCATGCTTCAAAAATCCATGTGATTCTGGGCCTAGCACAAGCTGATGCCCAGGTGAGGAGAGAACGCTAATGTTGAAGACTGAAACAAATACCAAAGCTTTTTATACTCCTGTAAAATTACCACTTTCCCCGTGTGCTCCTTTAATGTCTTTGTTTGACTCCTGATTGGAGTGTTCGACCCTGACAGTGCTCTTCACAGACAGAACGTTAGCTGGAGAACTTTAGCAAGGCACACAGGCTGTCCTTGGGACCCATCGACATCTTTGAACTCTGCCTCTTTCCTGGGGCTTGATTAGAGGATTTATTCTGACTGCCAAAGGGAAGGGGGAACCTTTTATTGAGAAGTCTGGTTTGGGGCAAGAATCATTGATACAAGAAGGAAAGGGACTTTACAAATTAGAAACTAACTTGGCTGCAAAGCTACAGGACTGGACAATCCTTTAAAGAACTGTGCCTTTAGAAGTAACTATATAACTAGGTGTATGATATGTAAAATGAGCAGAAGGCACATGGAGAATAATTTTATAGATACTGCTAATGTGAATCTGAAATTCCACCATACATGTTTTCCTGCTTCAGATTCATTGTGACATAATAGTTGAAAGTGAAGAACATTCTAACATTCAAAATGGAAAAAAATATATGTATAGTGTCTGATTTATTCAATGGTCATTTCATTAAAGGAACTTTTTAAGTTTTGAAATGTAAGCTTCCTAGGGCAATGTCTTTTTATTACTTTTAATGCTTTCTTGAATTTCATTAATACACAAAATAACTATAATTAATCTTATAAAAAGGAGTGTAAAGCTGTGTGTGTATGAGGCACACCTTCTGGACTCATGGGTATGTCATTAGACATGAGTACACATGGAACAGGGTGCCTAAACTGTTCTCTCCTGAAAGTCTGCTCTATCAGAGTATTTATTAAATAAGATTAAAAACTTTAGTAAAGGAGATCTACTAGTCAATTCTATTTGTTTCCATTAAACCATTTTAACCCATCCTATATATCTCTTGGCTATGATTATATGGATTAGCTATATACTCAGAAGCCATGATATTTCAGCCACATTCACAATTTCCAGAGTCCACTAAATTGCTCAGGGAGACATTTTTTGATGGCTGCTAATACAGAAGACAAACTTAGAACCATATTATTTTTTTTATCTCTGTCAGGATTTTAATGCTTTGATCCATTCAGGAAAACAAAGTTCAAAGTTTTGTATGGGCTCAGGCATAGATTACACAGCCTTCCACAGGACAGCCCCTACAGGAAACTGCTGGCTGATAGCAGGTCTCTTTCATACCTGGGCTGCCATTCTGGCCAATTGAGTTCCCACCACTCTATGGAAGGGTGCTGTGGCTCTGCCCATGCCCTACATTTTTTAACTGTCTTTTTTCCTTCCCTATGTTTTAGCCGTTCAATGTAGTCCACCCGAGACACTCTCCTCTTTACCTTTCTACTTCTTTGTTCAGACAACACAGAAGGCAGGCGCCAGGAGCACTGTTTACTGCACTAACTCCTGTGGGCTGAGTTCTTAAATCAAGGAAAACTGCTCTGAAACAGGTCTGTATTTTATACAGTCTTCACCACTAGGAAATGCAATACAAAAAAAAAATGTTATTTTAAATATTTAGCAGTTGCCAGTTCAACTGAAAACTTAAGGCTCAGAAATGAAATTATAGAAAGTTGAAAGTGCATTGGGCTAAACGCAATTAATTTTGCTTCAATTATAGTTAAGTGTGAGAGTTTCACAGTCATATTTAATGGGTCTCGGCATTTTATGTCTAAGTCTACATTTTTGCTGTTTTATCCAAATGATTCTTTTAGCTATTTGCTTGTCAAGGAAGACATTTGCTATCTCTTCTAGCTCTAAGTCATAAGCAAAAATTTCACAAGCATCTTACAAATATTTTTCTGTGAGAGAAAATATGCATGTGTAAATGTGTTTTATACTCTTGCACATGTGTGCATATATCATGAGAGCACTATTTTTTGAGATCCTAGACATCATTTATTAGTTTTTTATAATGAGTACAATAAAGATAAAAATATGAAATTTCTTATGCAAGCCTACAAAAGTATTTGAGCTACAAATATTGATGATTTTGTTAAAACAATGAGTCCTCTGAGCTTTCTGGAAATTTACCGAGTAATCTACCTCCATCTATTTGAAATTTTCTTCTGTCTCCAGCCCCTACATTTTCCCCTCAGCAGTCACCCTATCTCCCAGGTTGATTGCAGGAGTCTGTTTGTGTGCACTATTTATTGCTCATGTTTACTTTGCTTTGAATATTCTGAAGAACATCTGTCTACATTTCTTGAGGGTTGCTTCTTTTAGGCCATTTTAAATTGTTAAGAGTTGTCTATGCTACTATACATATCTGTATCTCAAGGCAATGTGTGTTGCTGTATAGTATCCAATTATGTGACCTGACTTTAATCTTTAATTTTTTATCAACTCATAATGGTTATTTTGATTCATTTTATTTATTCTGCTGCCATGCCCCCCCCCTCTCTCTCTCTCTGTTATAATTGTGTATGCCTGTTTTTGCACATCTACGGTCATACAAGTATCTGTGTGCACATGCATATGGAGACATGAAGTTGAAGTTGAAAATCATCCTTGATCCCTCTTCCACCTTATTTATCAAGGCAGATTCTGTAGTCAAACCCAGAGCTCAACAACATGGCTTCCTTTGCAGCCACGTGTCTCTGAGTTTCCTGTCTCCTCTGAGGCTGTAATTCCTGGCTGCATCCCATGCCGACCTAGTATTTACGTGAGTACTGGGGACCCACAACTCCTCACCCTTGCACAGCGAGCACTTGAGCCGCTGAGCCCTCTGCCAGCACCGTTCCGTACACCGCACTATTGAACCTGAAGCGCATGTAGACACTGAGAACTCGAGTCACAAAACAACCCTGAAAACCTACAAGAGAATGTTCGGCCATGCTACAATCCGCAGACCCAGAAAGGCTGGGTAACAAAGAGTGCCCAAGTGGGGATGCGTGTGTCTCCCATGGAAGGGGAAATGGAAAAAGATCTCCCGGGTAACCTGGGGGCAGGTAAGGATGGGAACTTGAGGGATCGGTTTGGGGGCAGATGAAGGGGGAGAATACTGGAAGATATGGCTGGAAAGCAGGGAGAGCATTTCAGGGTCAGGTAGAAGCCTGATACAAGAGAAACTCCCCTGAAAAAAGAAGAATGACCCCAGCTAAGACTCCTAGCAATAGCGGACAGGTAGCCTGAACTGGCCATCTCCTGGGATCAGACTGGTTACCCCAACTGTCATCAGAGAGTCTTCATCCAGTAACAGATGCAGAGACCCCCAGTCAAACATTAGGCCATGCTCAGGGAACCCTGCTGAAGAAAGGGAAGAAAGATTATAGAAGCCAGAAGAATCAAGGACATCACAAGAAAACCCACAGAAACACCTAACCTGGCTCATAGGAGCTCACAGAGTCTGAACCAACAACCAGAGAACCCGTATGGGACCGACCGAGGCCACCTACATGTATGTGACAGTTGCAGAGCTTGGTCTACTTGGGGGACTCCTAACCATGGGAGCAAGGCTGTCCCTAACGCTCTGGCTGGCTCTTGGGCACCTACTCCTCATACTTGGTTGCCTTGCCCAGCCTTCACACAAGGGGAGGTGCTTAGTCTTACTGCAACTTGATATGCCATGCTTTGTTAATACCCATGGGAGGCCTGCCCCTTTCTGAACAGAAACAGAGGAGGAGTGAATGAGCGGGACAGAGGAGGGGAATGGAATGGAAGCAGAGGAGGGAGGGGAAACTGCCGTCAGGATGTAGCATCAAAAAATAAATAGAAAAAAGATAATGCTTGGTGGCTTCTATGTTTTTATCTACACTTTAATTACTTTTATACTTTTATGGTATCCAGGTAACAATAAAAGGAAAAAGATAATATGTGAACAAGATATTTAAATTTTTTTAATTAAAAATAAAATTTTAAAGTATATTTTTCTTCTTATATTTTTATTGAAAAAAAATTATACTAAGTATTCTGATCCTGGTTTCCCGTTCCTCAACTTCTCTCAAATCCTTACCCTGTCTCTCTTTCTTAGGAAACCAAACAAAAAAACAAAAATACAGAATTTTAAAAAGCAGGAGGCAAAAAGTCCATAAGAAATATAACACAGATACACACACACACACACACACACACACACACACACACACACACACACACACCAGAACTGGTCACCAGAGGCAAAGATTACGAGAGCATGCTCACCAGTTTAGTAATAGGCTCCATCACGACATTAAGTTATAGAAAAGGACACACTGCTCCAATCTCAGCATGTATTTGTATGGGTGTACACTCCCACAGATTAATGTGCATGGGCACACACACTCCAACACACATATACCACCCCCAAAACTCACAATACACATACACATCCACACGCAGTATTTACAACAACAAAATATTTAAATACCAACTTCACGGATAACTATGAATGTTCCTGATTTAAGTTAAAGAAGACATAAGAGCCAAAAACATACCCATGTATAAAAATATTGAAATTTGAAACAACTTTCTCCAAGTTGAAATAAACTTAAGAGGATCATAAACACTGGCTCTCTCTATTTTGGCAAGCTTTTTACTATGTGTATGAACGTGCAAGTTCCTACAAACAGTCACAGCAACTTGAAAAGGAAGAAGAAAAAGAAAGGGAAAGAAGACCAATCAGTTTGGAATAGATGGAAGGTGATGGAATACAAAAAGTTAAAATAGGACAACAGTGTGGTGCTGTCATGATGAAGTGTAAACAAGCTAGTGAAGCTGAACAGCATTCAGCGTAGATGCAGTCATACTGATAATTGACTCATCAAAGCTGTACAACAGGAGAGAGCCTCTTTAATAAATGACACTGAAGCCAACGAGTTAATATTCTACCCCTCACCAGACATCAAACTGTTTGAGACAGACTGTAAGTTTAACTGGGAAAGACACACTCAGAAAACTTTTGGAGAGTGTGGAATACTTCTGTAGCCTGAGCGTAGAAAACGATATCACGGAAGGAACATAACCAACCATTCGTGTTTTCAGACTTAGTGCTTCCTGCTCTTCAAAAGGCACAATTCAGAAAACCAAGGTGAGAACAAGTATTTGCACAACATAAATCAGACAAGCGATTTATATCCACAATAATCAGTTTTGTGAAAAAAAAAAAACAAAAAACAACTCACCTACTATATGGCCTAACCATTCTACTTGTAGGCATTTGTCCAAGAGAAGTAAAACCATTTATATGTCAACTCTAAATACTTTAACAAACATAAACCAAACTGAAAACAACCCAGTTATCTAACTAATGAGCAAACCTATGCAGTTCATTTTTGTAAAGGAATACTATTCAGGAATAAAAATTATTTACTTGTAACTTCTACAACATGAATAGCTGTTATAAATATTCTAAGAAGGAAAAGCCTATATCCCCAAGAATACTTACTTTACTATTTCATTTATTTCTCTAAACATGGACTAGCTAACCATTGCCCCATTGCTGGAGGTAATCTAAACTATACTATTGAAGCAACCAGCTGCAAAGGACATAGTGAGTTAGGCAAACCAAGATAAGGTTAAGGGGCCTTTCCAACATTTGATGTTCTATGATCATTCTTTTCTTCTTCTTCTTCTTCTTCTTCTTCTTCTTCTTCTTCTTCTTCTTTTACAAATTCAATTTCTTCATCCTTAAATCTGGGAAACTACTAGAGGAATGCATATGAATTGTTCTGGCAGTCATCATAATTGCAATTGTGACATATACTTAAAAATACTGTTTGGAAAAATCAGCAGGTTATTGTTTCACGAGAAATGCTAAAAAGCTGAGGATTAAGAGTGGTGCTCCTTAAACATGCTAGCTTGTATCATGCAATGACTTGGCCAACACATCCATTACTCAAGGTCAAATCAGATTTCAGTGGGGAGTGAGAAGTAAGAACAGAAGCTGCCCGTTGCCTGTAAAGGGGAAGACAGCTCTCTAGACTGAAAGAAAGGAATTCTCTGCTGCATTTGGAATTAGTGTTCTATGATGTGTATACTGTTAGATGAATCACAAAGAAAGTCTAAACTCATGTAGACATATCTGTCTGTAACTAACTGTATTATCTATAAACAGAAGGAGTGTTTCAACAATCTTCAGATAGTTGGATATACATGTTTTTGATAATATTCCCAAACTCAATAAGATGTGGCTGCTTGAAAATTGGTTCTCAATGTGGAATCTTAGCTTTATCAATAAATATCATATGCTCTGTTTTGTTTAAATAAATTGGCTTATGTTACACTTAACTAAACTCTTGGGCCATGAATGATTTTGTAACAAAATAAATTGGCCATCTCATAAAAAAGAAAGAGAAATTTAGTTCATTGCTGTGAATATCTTCTATATTTCATTATGCTATGGAATACTCAGCCCCAGCCACTTCACTGATGAGGACATCAGAAATTCTTTATAAGGAAGCTGTGAGGTTCTAGTGGTAACTGTAAACTCCAAAATTCTCAATTTCTCTTAAGATCACAAATTTTATCACTGTCAACCAATACTTAGAACTGTTTTTGGCTTGAAGTGATTGGCTCATTTCATTCTCTTATGAAACGTGCCAAATGTCCACATCTAGCTAACTGCACTGGGTTTAAGTCATTTTTTCCAGTAACATGGTCATCTCTTAATCAGCAAACCAAACAATAACACCGCTCTGTTTGCAGCATCCCGCAGAGAGGCTCATGGGTACTTCCCTTTGTGTCACACCAAACGCTAAAAAATTATGTCCTCAAGAATGGAGAAATAGTGAAGTCAATCCTTTACATTGTTTCATGGGCGCTGTAAGGGAAACACTGAGTTTTCCACATAAAACTCTTGGTGGGATCTATTATGCAGTTTGAGCTCAGCCCTTCTAAGACTTCAGGAGTTTTTCTCATCATGACTTTTACAGCACATTACAGAGGTTAACACTGAGGAACATGTGAACACATGGCTGTTCATGCTGAAAAATCGTGTTGAAGTTTAATCTCCATTGAGAGATACTGAGTACGCAGAAACACAATCTGACTCTCTTGTTTAGAGTGGAGTCTTTGAGAGGTCATTAGAATTAGACAAGATCATCAGGGTGGAGCCTCCATGGTAGAATGTCAGAAGCTTTGTAAGAAAGAGAGAGACACCAGGGAGCATGCATCTCTGGTGTCATGATACCTTGAGCCACCCCAAGATTCTGGCAGTGAGGCTATCAGCAGGTCTGTATGCTTGACTTTAAACAAGAACTCTAAGCTAACCAAACCTCTTTTCTTTATAACATACCTAATGTGAGGTATTGTATAATTTACAACAGAAAACTTTAATAAACTTTAAATTTTCAGTCATTCAGGAAGGTTTAAAAATTCATCCAGTGATTCACAAAATAGACTTTCATACCAACAGAAGATACATGATAAATGGTGATAATAACTATGATAGATAAATAGAGAGAGGGAGAGAGATGATAGATAGATAGATGATAGATAGATAGATGATAGATAGATGATAGATAGATAGATAGATAGATAGACAGATAGATAGGTGATACATAGATAATAAAAAGATATCATTTGGGATGTTAGAAGATCTGTTACACAAAGCTATATATAGACAATATATAAATGCCAATTCATTCTCATTTTAACTTGTTTCTAGGAAATCAAACTTACATTTTCCTTTAAAAAAACTCATATAGAAAGAAAACATGATTCACGTACAAGCACACATACATGGCAAGAAGGCCTTTAGAATTTTTGGATCATGTTTCTTAGTAGTACAGAGTGCAAGTTATCTAGAACAAGATACTACAATTGGTTTTCCAAAATATTTAGCAACACACTCACGTAGGGCTGCCTAGCATGAGCAGTGGCTGTACATCCCCATCCACAGCGGGCACACCATAACGTACCCAATTGTCCTATACCATGTTTCTCAAGAAATATGGAGCTATTTCTCTTCATTCTGCAGTCTATTAAGTGCACTTTATGTGGGAGACATGCACAAAGAAAGGGAATTTTTCAAGAAAGTCTCTAAAAACATGCAGTAATTACCTAGATCTATGACTCCCCCACTAGGTATGACCATTCTTGGTGTACAATAGTGAGACTGAAAGTGTCCTTTTAAAATATTCCTCAAATCTGTGCACTTTTTACTTCTTTCCTGCCAGACAACATAACATTCCTTCTCACATGTCCACATCAGGCCATATATTGATTTTGGAGCTGAATGAGTAAAATAAAACATTATAAAAGAGCAAAATATCAGTCCTACCCAGCCTTTCAGGTACTGTCAAATACCAAACCGCTAACATTTAGATTCCTTAATGTTCAGGTTATATTCCTCAATGTCGGTAATAGGACATGTGAAAATTTAAGCCCATATTCATGTGTTCTGAAATAGTCATAGGAATTAGTGTGCAAAAGAAAAACACTGCATTACTATCTCCATTTCCCTACTATCTTACATTCTTTTCTTTTTTCCTCATCCTTTATTCTTCCCTCAATTATATATGGTATCCCTACAGTGTGACACACGGTACTGTAATATGCATGATATCCCTACAGTGTACCACACAGCACTGTAATATGTGTGGTATTCCCTACAGTGTGACACACAGTACTGTGATATCTCATCATAGGGTGTTGTGCCCCATTGACTTGCTTCATTGTGTTTACAGAAGCGATCATGGGATCTCTGGTGAACAGTGCAATAATGACTGAAGCACTAATATACAGCTATCTGAGATGGAAATAGTATCTTTGCTGGACTGGAAGCGTCCCTTAGCCTTATCTATCCTTTCTTCCCTGCGTTTCAACATCTCAACTGATGATGTCTGTTGTTCCTTAATATCTCATTATGTGTGTTATTTGAAATTGTGTATTTCCTGTGCTTTACCTACTCCTATTTGTTAAGCAACATTAGCTAGTCAAAAATACTCTAATCTCTCAGTTTCTATATTTTATTGAAATTTTAATGAAATTTTGACTTTGGGACATATTTATAAAATATTCCTAAATATATAACAGTACTTTAGATAAATGTCCAATTAATATATTTGACTCTGGAGTCAATCTCTCTGGATCTGAATTCCAACTCAGCCATTCCTTGGTTTGGGATCATAGGCAAACTACTTAATCTTTGAAAGTTCTTAACTTCTCATGTAAAAGCTTTTCTAGCCATGGTCACTCCTTCAAAGAGTTGTTTGCAGATAAAATGAGATAATATTTCGAAAGAACTTAGCATAGTACCAAGCATATAGAAGGAATCAATAATTATTAGTCGAAGTAGCAATGATAAACAGATTGTGTCCTTCCTAAACAGACTCCCTTTGGCTTCTGTGTCTTAAATAGGAAAGCCAGGGCTTCTACTCCTCACCATTGTCACTTCTGCCTGCTACTGACTTACACTACACAATCACACTACACAATCTCCTGG
>CABHPR010141013.1:24966-50215 GCA_902168415.1 Peromyscus melanophrys | reverse complement strand
ACACACACACACACACACACACACACACACACACTAAAAAAAAGAATGAGTTTCCTTTCTCTCTTCAAAGGTTCCTTTGAAAACCAGAGCAGTGTTCTGAGTAATAGCTCTTTTCAAGTCATGATGTTTAGGTTTTCAATGTGAGGAAACGCAATATGAAGGAATACACTATCAGCATCACCATAACATGAACATTAGTCATTATCCGTCAGGATTTTACTGTAGGTCAGACACTTGGGCAGTTTGTTCTCTTGGAGACACTGGCAATTTTATCTGTAGTTACATTGTCTTCCTGCAGATGGCACTCTTCTCTTGCGGAACTGTTTTCCTTTGGAGCCCATCTCAGCCGCGTTAAACACCGGGAAAGAAGCGAAGGGTTTTAAAGTTGGGGAACAGCTTTTAAGAGGAAATCAATTCATCATCAACGTGTAAGTTAAGCATCCTAAATGCGAATCAGGCATCTCATCAGAAAGTTATATTTAATTTCTAATTTTCATGGGTAGAAGCTCATGATTCACTTTATGTAAAGTCTAAATTTCGATTCCGTTTTCCTCAGGGAATTGAAAGGAAGGGTTGCTTTGGAGGCTGAGGTTTAGAAGACGGATGGGAGGTTTGTCCCTTCTGTGCTTCGTGCCGACCACCCACTCCTCTGCTTCACTTTTGACTTCTTATCCTTTCTTGGGATTTCAGGTGAGCTTGTAAAGTCAGATGGACGTCTGATAAAGTATGGCTGGATTTTGGTGGGTGGCTCATTTCATAGGCCTCATTTCTACCTGGGTCTCTTGTTAGTTTTTCTTTCTGGCCTGAAGCCAGAGCTGGTCCTGGAAGCACTGGCCTTCAGGACCGTGCAAGTACAGGATGGAAGCAGGAAGCAGAGGGAACAAAGGGCCTAGAACTAACCGCTTTGCTAGTGCTACTCAGCGTTACAAAGCACTCTTCTGGGCTCGCATTACAGTGTCCATGGATGAGTCTAGGAGTCATGTTTAGTTCTTACAGGACTCTAGCCAGTCAGAATGTCATGCCCAGAGACAGTGCATGCTTTCCGGTACCCATTTTAGACATAGGGTTCCCATCTCAAGGACCTGACATTTTTACCTGTTCAACAGCAGCAGTGTCCAGGTGGTGCCTTTAGAGGGTGGCCTGGTAATCATTAGCTTGTCAATCATCAGGGTCATTGTTAAGAAAACCAAAACAAAATCTTAACCCTACCTTTCTTCTCAACTACAGAACCAGAAGTTTGAAGAAAATGAAGCCTGAGAGCAACAGAACACAGCACACCCTGGGGTTAGCAGTCTTTGGAGCACTGATTCAAAAGTCTGTCCTGTTTTCTCTTTTCATTGGGGGAAGCCTGCAGCTTCTGCCATAATCTTTATTTTCTTTTCATTAGCATTATTCTGTTATTTTGTATGCGTGGGTGTTTTGCCTTCCTGTATGTCTGTAACAAGTGTGTGCAGTGATCTCAGAACCAGGAGAGGTCACGGGATCTCCCGGGACTGGAATCACAGTGATAGTGAGCTGCCTCTTGGGTGCTGAGGATTGAATCTGGACTCTCTGAAAGAGAAATGCTCTTAAACTGCTGAACCATCATTCCAGCCCCATATTCTTTATTCTTTATTTTCAATTAAAATTCATCCCCAAGGACTTTATTCCCTAAGATAACAGAGAGCCTCCAGAGTCTGATGTGTTTAATAAAGCACCCCACTATTAGCTTCATGGAATCTTAAATTCTCTCTCTAATTTCACTGGACTGAGGTTGTGATGGTCAGAGCACACTGAATGCCATTTCTCCTTTTCCTGTTGGTCTGGCCTCTTCTGGTCATCCCTCTTTTCTGCCATTTCTTACCTATCAAAGAATGATATTTAAAGATCTGCTCTTAAAAGCCCACTGTTTAGTGGACTTAACCCCGCCCCCCAGAAGGAAGTGACTAGCCAGTCACAGCACGGAGCATTGCTGCTCTGCTCTTGGCTCCTTGGCTCCCTGTCATGGTGGGGTTCATTTTCATCTTGTTTGAAAACCTAACAGGAAGCCCCATGATAGGCGTTAGTAAATGCCCAGTGCATGTGCGTAGACTATAGAAGGATAAAGAAACCCATCTTCCACCCCTCTTGCTGTTCAAAAGGGTAGGGCAAGTAATAATGAGCTCCTTGGGGGCAATCCTTATAGGTTCTTTGTCTGTACATGTGAACGAACCCACAAATGCAAATGTGCATCCTCTACTTCTGTTTCCATACTAGACTGTGAGGTTCTGAGCACACTAAGGGGAGGGGCCATATTTCATTCATATCTCTATCCCCAGCTCTCGATATAGCACCTGCCATATGATAAAACCAACCAAAATTAAAGTCAAGAAACTGCCCATGAATCAGTCTATGTTACTTCCTGTCCATCAAGAGAACATTGCCTTGCTTCCGCATATGTGTCTAGAATGTTCCTTCAAATAGAGTTATGGGATTTGTCCTGGATGCAGCAGCTACTCAGAGGAAGATGCAAGAATAGAAGTCTGGTCCACTTAGATCTGTGGGAGCCGTCCTGTGGCCAGAGCCACTGAAAAAGCGAAAGGAGTTAACGAAACCGACTCAGCAGGCTGTAATGCAGCATATGATGGCTAGAGGGCAATGTTGGCATGTAGAATGTGAGACAGGCATTTTTTCAGGAGGCATCCAGATTTAAAGCCTCTTTGCAATCAGTTAATTGAGCCTTGTTGCGATCACAGTAGCCAGTACTAACCCCACTGCAGTTATTAATGGCAGCCTGCTTCCTGGTAGTACCACTGGTTTCTTTATTTTTTTGAACCCATGTTTTCTGATGATTAGTTTAGTATTTTCTGGTACACTATAATAGGGTTTCTTTCAATAGGTTTGCTGTTTGCTAGTTATAGATGTTTCCCTATAAGAACAGTATATCATCTTTACAGAAATTCAAACTTAGAAGCATTTATTTATTTTTATTTTCTTTTAAAAATTTGTCTTCTCTCTTCCTCCCCTATCCTTTTCCTCCTCCTCTTTCTCCTTAAGACAGGTTTCACCATGCAACCCAGGCCAGCTTTAAACTCGAGGTGATCCTCCTGCCTCAGCCTTCTAATCAGAGTATTGATGTTTATGAAGGCAAAAGTTCCCACAATTCTAACCCTCTCTCATACATAAACTGTACTCTTTAGTATTTTACTATGTGAAAGCACATCTAGTGCTGTAACAGAGATGATAACATACTATGGATACAGTTTGTCACTTGTAGCTTTATGCCAAATGGTCTTAGATCTGTCAACGGGCTCCTGAGTTACTATGTTACCTAACTTTATGCACATCTTTTTAACTGATGTGTGTGGGAATCATCGAAATGTTGATCCTGCAGCTCCTAGCAATTGTTTTTCTCCTATTCTTTCCAGATCAGCATTATTGTGATTTTAGCCATTTTAATTTGTAGCACATGGTGTGATTCAAAGCACTGACTCTTAGCATCTGTCAGTGATAAGATCATTCCTTTTAGCGATATGAGGGTAGTTGCCAATAGTGTGGCAGAATTTGGCGTTCCATTGCGATGTTGTTAATGGCAGCAAAAAAGAACTTGTTGGGATGGCTTCTTCTACTTAAGCTTCAGCCAGTTCTTGAAGTTGCCTTTAGTTCTTCGCACTAAGTTAAAACCAAGGAGACTTTGCATTTTTCCAAAGCAGAGCCTTTTTTATCCCCCAGGTTTGTAATCTAGATAATTTAGTGGGGCTAGCTGACATATTCATGCCACTTCTGGAGGTGTTGACATTGTAGGCTGCAATGTTACATAGAGGTGTCTATACAGAGATGCAGGAGATGCATGTCTAGGGTCTGCAGGGATGAGAACTTGAAGATCCTCACTGAGAGCACAAAGGTCCTCTGATGAGATCAGTAGATTTTGCGTTGGGAGCACTGGGCACTGTCTCTGAAGGTGCTGATTTAAGAGTTCCTTTATTTGAACTCAGCCAGTTTCATACTATTCCTCTTAGCTTCTGCTTTTCCGCTCATTTTTCTTATGCGTCTGCATAGCTAAGCAGGTTATAATATGTAGTAGGCTCACCCAGTATATTTGCCTGATCGCCCTTTCTTATAGTTTGTAAGTAAGCATATACTCGAGATGTGGGGAATATGTGCCTATTATCCAGATGATGGTTACATAAAAGCATTATTCAATATTACAAATATTACAAATTTCTTGAAGACAGGTCTAATTTCTTTTTGATAGCCCTAATTGTTTAGCTTGATATCTAGTCATAAACTGGTAGTTAATATGTATTGTTGCCTGGTTGGCTTGCCAGATAAGTAGATAGATGAATAAATCATGAGATTGGGCTCCTTATGAACAGGAGCCTATCTTAAGTTGCTTCTTAGTAAATATTTTAGTGTACTAAGGACACATTGGACTAATCAATGTGGTAACTAGACTATGGTAACTGATCTAGATGTTATCTTTGGATGTATTAAAAACTGATTCAATTTGTCACAGTTTAGACAATCTACCAGATTGATGGATTAACACAAAATGCATAGTGAATATGATTGAGATATTTTATGTAACTCTGCTTTCAAAGGTACATTTTTCCTCAATATTATCATAATCGTATCTGGGGCTTGGCAAGTGATATGATTTCCATATAAGCCTTAAGGCATAGAATTCCTTTTTTGGGTGCTGAAAAAACAAAGATGATGGTGGAGGTGGTAAGTATGGCAAGAGGGATCACATCCCCAGTTTCACCAGTGACCCAAGAGAGCCTAGTTAGTCCTCTCTGCTTAACACTAAGTAGTTTACCTGATTCAGGAACCTAGTTAGCCCTCTCTGTTTAACACTAACTAGTTTATCTGATTAAGGGACCTAGTTAGTCCTCTCTGTTTAACACCAACTAGTTTATCTGATTAAGGGACCTAGTTAGTCCTCTCTGTTTAACACTAACTAGTTTATCTGATTAAGGGACCTAATTAGTCCTCTCTGATCAACACTAAGTAGTCTACCTGATTTTGAGTGGCAACTCAGTCTCCTTTCATTTTATTTTTCTTGCTATCACACTCCATTTTGAAAATAGGAGAATAGATAAGTGAGGCAGGTTGAATGCTGTAATAAGCCTCATGCTTTTTCCATCAGAATTTTTCGTATTACATTTGACTTACTATATTCTCATTTTATGTAATTATTTAAATGTTACAGATAACAATGGAAGAAAATGGGAATTACTATAAATATGGGATTATTTGGGGATTTACCTGTGAAAAGGACAGATGCCTATTTCCTTTGGCTAATATTATGTTATAAAGTAACTCAAATGGCCACAATCTTCTTCAGAATCAAAGTTGAGAAAAAGCTTATTTTTAGAGGTCTAGAATATAAAATTTCAAAGCCATTGGTGGTATATTAACACTTCTTATTGGCTTATGATTGGCACACAATTTAGACAGGCAGGCAAGAGACATTATTGTATTTTTCTAAAGTTTACCTAACTTCTATTAACCCAACCTGAACTGGGTTAAATAATGTTCTTCACCTCAATTCATGTCCACTGAGAATCAGTGAATATGACCCATTTGAAAATGAGGTCTTTCTAGATGTATTCAAATTCAGATGAGATCAGACTGAGTTAGGTCAAGCCCTAACAAGAAATGGGAAATTTGGGCACAAATGCAGATTGAAAGGCAGAGACTGGAGACATGTTTCTACAAGGAGGGGACATAAAGAATCGCTGGAAACTGTTGGAAGCCAAAGGAGACAAGGGCACTTCCTTCTTTTGAGACTTTGGAGGGAACATGGCCCGGTTACCATCTGGATTTTGGAAGAGCTCCTGCAAAAAGAATTAATGGCTCAAAATGTCGATGTTGTCTCCATGAGAAACCTGGACCTGGAGTGTAGAAACGAGGAGATGATAAGATGCCTCTTCCACCTTCCTTTCTCTTGTCATAATCCTTTTTTTAAAAAAGTGTTAATGACAAAAGGAAAATATTGGGTCACCGACTATTACATAAAAAATCTCCCTGACACTTCCAGGGAAAGATATTTGAAAATTCTTCCAACTTCGCATAAACTCTTAACATAAAAACTTTAAACAGAACATTAGTGCTTGTTTGTGACTTCTGGGTTGGCTAGGAAGCCAAATCACCTCTATTGTGTGTATGGGGGGGGACCCCCCACTTTGGCGCCCAAACTGCTGATTAACTGAAATGATTTAGACAAATATGTATTTTAGCTAAACCACATCAAGTTAAGAACTCCTGGTCTGAGAATGTCTTGCTTCTCTTACCTGCTGCCCTCGTAGGCATCTTTACTTTGTTGGGCTGTCGGTTTTCTTATTGTGTGTTAGAAGCTCACACTTGGTTATTGTTAAAATGATGTTCCCATGCATTTCCTTTATGATTTAAGGCCATAATGTGAATAAAAGGAGTTTTTCATATTCAGACTCCAGAGGCACTGCTAGAAAAATCTTTTTAATGTCATTGTTTGGAAGTTCTCTTGTTGACCTGCTACAGTCCAACAATATAAAAAATATATGAAAGCTGTGTTTTTCCCTCCATGTGCCCATCATTAGAGTAAAAGGAAAACTGCTGATTAACAAGAGCCACTAACACAGCGACTACAAGCCACAGTTCCCAGACTGCCGTGCATTTGGACGTGATAGAGTTTCCATTAGTAGAATGAGTGGAGAAGGGAGGCCTCCAAGTGCCCACTCCAGTCCTGAAAGCCTGTGACTTTGCCTCTGCCTGAGCTTGGAGACTCCGAGTCCTTGAGAGACCATGTGGTAGGGGCTTTCTGGAGTGGTGCTACGAGGAAGTAGTGAAACCATTAGGAGGTCAGCCAAGTGAGAGACCTTCAGGTCACTGGGGGTCGTGCCTCGGAGGGAGGTGGTACAGCTAGGGTCTCATCCTTCTCTTTGACTTCCTGGCCACGAAGTGAACACTTTCATTTTGCTATCAGCTCTTTTCAGGGTTTGCCCCCCCAGGCCCAGATCACTGAGACCAACCAACCATATCCCGAGGACAGCTGAAACAGACCCCTTCTTTTGCTGAGTGATTATCTCAGGTAGTTGAGAACTGGAAAACCGACTCTCCATCATCTTGCTCTCCCTTCGTCTATAGCAGTTCAGTTTCAAAGAGAGGGGACATTGATGGCGAGGGGCTGGGACAATAGGATAAGGGAATTCAAGCCATGGTCAGAGGGCACCTAGAACCAGAGGGAGCTGGTTCTCTCTACTGTGTGGATTCCAGGAAGGTGGAGCAAATGCAACTCAAGCTGTCAGCTTTTCCCCTCTAAAGCATCTCACTGGTCCCTGAGAAATTCTTCTCCTAATGACTGAGACAGCAAACCACAGAAACATTCCTTCTGGTACGTCCAGTAGGAAGTGACTCCAAATCGACCTTTCTGTTTTTAAGGATGACATACGCTCTCCTTTAGGCTTAAAATATTTTATTCCGTGCTGTACTATTCTGGTTATAAAAATTTTAAATATTGTCCTTCGTGCTTTGCCAGAGTGGAGGGTGGATGGCTCTTGTCCAAGGTGTCTCTACACAGCTGTCTCTGGTGGCCCTTTGAAAGGAATGCTTGAGAAAAGACTTGGGCTGTGAGGGGCTAGGGACAGTGGCAGATGCTGAATGATGGTTTACATGGTCTTGCTGTTTAATGGAAAAGCAGCAGCTTATCGCCAGAGTCTGCTCAAAAGTGACTCCTCTCTCTCTAGCAAATGTTCTCTCTGATTGTCGCTCTAGCTTCTTCCCTGAAGGTTACAACAGTAGTCAATAGTCATTGTTAAATGTCCATTCAGATATCAATCTAATTCTGTGATGTGCTCCAATGGTAGATGTAGTGTTGTTTTGACTGTAAAACTAGAAACTGTTTTGTTGGGATAGATATCAATTTAGTTATAAGAAAATGAGTAAGAGAAAGACTTTTGTATGTGTACAGTTGTGTAGACAAAGAAATGAACTCCTCTTTTAATGATGTTTCCCACCCCCCATCTCAAAAAGCAAAGTTGGTTCTCTGATCTCTGCTCTGAAAAGAAGTTGTTTTGACCATCATATCGACCCTTCCTCTCACTTTTCTACAGGCCCATCTTATCTACTTGGTACAGGACTGTCACAGGAGTTACTGTTTGAAATTAAAATTCTCTCCAACAGACTGAGGAAATTTGAGTTAGAGTGTTAGTCCACTGACTTTCTCCCCAGTGAACGTCTCCTAATGATTTTAAATCGATCTGTTGGAAAGAAAACGCCTTTGCAAGTTTTAATCTTGGCCTCAGTGTATTACCCTGCAGAAGGTCTTTTCAAGGAATGAGTGAAAGTTTAAATCAGTACTTTTCCAGCTGTGACTTTGTGTATGAGCAGGATCCCCATCTTTCTTTTGATGCTTTCCTAGGAAGAGAATTCCCAACAGGGGACATTTTGAGGAGTTGTTGCCTTGATTCTGTGTGCTCCCTGTGTTTTGATACACTGAACAAGGAATGTTGATGAGACAGGAGGCAGAACAGCTTGTCCCTCCACAGCTATTTTGACTTTGAAATGCTGGCAGTAGTTAAAAGAGAGAGAGAGAGAGAGAGAGAGAGAGAGAGAGAGAGAGAGAGAGAAGGGGGAAAAAGAGGAGAAAGTTGAGTGTGTTAACTAAGCAAACACATGGAGCTTAGAGGAAGGCTTAGGAACAAGTAGGCTATTCTCGGTATCCAGAGCATAGGAACTTTCACTTCCAGTGCGTGAATGAACAGTACTTGGATTCTCTAGACGTCCCCAGTCTCTGTAAGTGTTAATGGAACAAATGGTGCCACTAATGAAGCAAGATACAAGTGCTCTGTCATCAAGTTTCAGCCCAAGGAAGGTAAGGCTGAAGAATGGCTGTCTCAAAGGATTCAGAATGACGCTACAAATAGCAACCTAATTGCTAAAAAGACCTGTTATGCTAGATACTAGGAAATAAGGATTATCCAGAAGAAATGAACAGTAAGTTATCCTAGTGGACCAGACGCTTTTTAGGGAAAATAAATGACAGTTCTGAGTTGCTGCGTTTTTAAAAATGTATCTATAGGATAATGTGCCAGCTCTGAACCATGGCTTTAAGAGGCATGGCGGTTTTCATTGGCCTCTCTTATATTCCTGCCATCTGCCATGACTATAGCACGCCAGAGTTAGCCACAGCTCTTTTTGCTTGAGTTTCAGAATCGGAGATACAAGAAACCAGCTTGACTCTGTGCCCGTCTGGGACTAATTGAGCTCTGCTAACTTACTGCTGGCCTGAAAACAGGTGAGGGAGAAAGAGATGGGCGTTTTTCTTTGTTTTGAACCACTGAGATTTAGCAATTGTTTGCTATGTAGAACTCTTGGAACAAAGCTCGGTGAAAACACTTTTACCGAATGTCTCTTTTATAGAAGTTGTTAGCATGTGAGGCAGATCTGAGGACCTGCCTCAGCTTCCCCTCAGCCTGTTGGTTCCTTAGCCCAAGCTGTCATTGTGGATCACAATGGCACCCAGTCAACTATACCTACAGAATTTATGATACTTCTCATAGCCTTTTCATTTCATATGAAGCCCACAGAGCTGTGTGCTGTACTTAGTGTCTTAAATGACTACCACAGAGCTCGTGACTCAACTCAGGAGTGTGTTACATTCTCCTGGAATATTCTCTGATCATAGGAAACTGAAGGTGGGTGGGTGGCTTCTGCTTCAGTTTCTGTATCCAGGTTCTTGCCCAACTTCCTTTGATGCTTGTGGTAGTTTGAATGTAATTGGCCCCCATATGCTCATAGAGAGTGGCATTATTAGGAGGTATGGATTTGTTGGTGTAGGTATGGGCTTGTTGGAGGAAGTGTGTGGAGGAGGACTTTGAGGTCTCACATACGCTCAAGTCATGCCCAGTGTCTCAGGCCACTTCCTATTGCCTGTGGATCAAATATATATAATTCTCAGCTCCTTCTCCAGCACCATGTCTGCCTACATATTATCATGTCCCATCATGATAATAATGGACTGAACCTCTGAACTGTAAGCCAGCAAAGTAAATGTTTTCCTTTTTAAGAGTTTCCATGGTCATGGTGTCTCTTCACAGCAATTGAAATTCTAATTAAGATAGAAGTTGGTACCAGGGACTAGGGTATTGCTATGATAGGATGGACCATGTTTTTGTTTGGAGTAATATAGACTTTGGGAGTTTGGGCTAGGAAAGCAGTGGGATGCTTTAAGCACTGCTTAAGGGGCCATCCTAGGAGGAGCACGGAAGACAGTGGTGCTGAGAGTGATTTGAACTGAAACCAGCAAGAGGTTCCAGAGGAGAAGAATATTAATATGTGGCCTAGAGATTGTTCTCGTGTTGTTTTGGTGAAGAAAGTGGTTGCCCTTTGCTCTTGTCTGAGGAGTCTGCCTGAAGCTTAAGTGAAGAGTTTTGGATTAATTCCATTGGCAGAGGAAATCTCAAAACAGCCTAGTATAGACTCTGTCATGTGGTTATTAGTGCTTAACTCTAATGAAGATTTGAAATGAAAAGGAACAAGCTGAGCAGGGTAAATTACAAAATGTACAATTTGAGGAGAAAAGGAGCACCGGGAAGTGGAATGAGGCATTCAAGGAGATAAACAGATTAAGAAATGGAATAAAGGAAGTGGTGACCTCAGGGCAAGATCCCACCCGGCTAAATTTCTAATTTGTGAAAAGGAATTAAAGAAAAGCTTAGAGCCATGTGTGGTGGTGCACACCTTTAATCCAAGCACTCAGAAGGCAGAGGCTGGTGGATCTCCAAGTTTGAGGCCAGCCTGGTTAACAGAGCAAATTCCAGAACAGCTAAGCTCAGGCAGTGAAGGAAACCATCGAAAACAGAAAGCTGGTGAAGATGTAATTGAACAAGGGGGCCATGTTACAGCCCAAGCAAGCAGCAGAACTTGGCATCTTTGGCCACATGGTTCTGGCTTCAGAGTCAAGGATAGAAGATAGGCATTATGGAATCTCCCTCTGCAACTAAGGAAGGCTACTGAGGCCAGGCATGTGTCAGGTGTGTCTGAATGGAGGGCTAGAGAGGCCATTATGTGAAGTTGTGAAGATTAAGCCTGGACTGCCTTGGAGACTCCAACATGTTGGAGATGCTACAGTTGTGGGATACCTGCCAAGGAGAGCTGCTAACAGGGAATGGAACCTGCTCAAGAGAAAGAAGTGTGTTGTAGACAACAAAGCTGAAAAGAATTGGCAATCTGAAGAGCATTTTAACATCAGACCTGGAGATGCAGAGTCTCCTTGGCTTGTTTTTGGTCTTTCTTTGGTCCAGTATTTCCTCAATATGCTCCCTTCGTATGTTTTAGAATGGTAATGTATATCCTGTGCCATTATATGTTGGAAGTATGTGATCTGTTTTCTGATTTTGATTTTATAGGGGGTTACAATTAAAAGATTGTGTGAATCTCAGAAGAGACTTTGAACTTTGGACTTTAAAACATTGTTGAGACTGTGATAGACTATGGGGACTTTTGAAGTTGGATAATTTATTTGCATTATGATACTGTTACAAACTTATGGAGGCCAGGGAGTGAAATGTGATACTTTGAATATAACTGGTCCCCATAAGCTCATGGGGAAATGTATTATTAGGAAGTGTGGCTTTGTTGGAGGAAGTGTGTCACTGTGGAGATGGGCTTTGAGGTCTCATACATGCTCAAGCCATGTCCAAGTGTCTCAGACCACTTCCTGTTGCCTATGGATCAAAGATGCAGAACTCTCAGTTTCTTCTCCAGCACCATGTCTGCCTGCATGCCCCCACATCCCACCATGATGATGATGAACTAAACCTCTGAACTGTAAGCTAGCCAATTCAACGCTTTCTTTTATAGAGCTGTCGTGGTCATGGTGTCTCTTCACAGCAATGGAAACGCTGACTAAGATGATGTTGAACTGTGATGTGGAACTATAAGCTAAATAAACCCTCTCCTCCCCGAGTTGCTATTGGTCATGGTCCGTCTCACATCAATAGAAACCCTAACTAAGACTCTCTCTCTCTCTCTCTGTGTGTGTGTGTGTGTGTGTGTGTGTCTGTGTGTTCATGTGTATGTGAGTATATATATATATACCAGTGTATGTGTACCAGTGGAGGCCAGAGAACAACGTTGAGTATAATTCTTCTGTAGCCACACACCTTGGTTTTTGAGGCAAGGTCTCTCCTTTGTCTTGGAACTTGACAATGA
Organism: Peromyscus melanophrys; assembly: GCA_902168415.1. Taxonomy (NCBI): domain Eukaryota; kingdom Metazoa; phylum Chordata; class Mammalia; order Rodentia; family Cricetidae; genus Peromyscus; species Peromyscus melanophrys. The sequence continues at coordinate 38,062 of CABHPR010141013.1, read as the reverse complement.
GACTAGGTTGGCAGGCCAGAGAGCCCTGAGGACTCCCCAGCTCTGCCTTCCAGCACTAGGGTTAAACGTGTGAACCATCCACCCAGATTCTTTACTGGTGTTCTGTGGATCAACCTCAGGTCTTCATGCTTGTGGAGCAGACATTTCACATGCTGAGCTGTCCTCTCAGTCCATATGTCACGTTACTAACACAAACTGCAAACTGGATCACGGGGTCTGTGTACTCTATTGTGCCCAGATTGCCTCATACCGTATATTGTATATAGTGCATATGCAGCATACTATATTAGTTAGTATGTACTTTGTTTAATAAATAACTTATTAATATTCCATTATTGTTAGTATTGTAATAAATCTAGAGTTATTCTATGTAGCACTCATGGATTTTAAATTTAAAAAATTTGAATAAAAGACTACTTATCACAATAGGAACAATTTCTTTTGGTCCTCACTGTTTCATAGAGGCAGCTCTCAGTAGAAGAATAGTGGAGTATTTATACACAGATTTGATCCTTTGTATTTTTATATACGTTTTAGAACCTGTTTGTCAGTTTCTCCCTGACAAGGCGCTGGGGTTTTGATGAGGTTTGTACTGGGTGCGTAGATAGACTTGGTGAGAACGGTTGACAGCTGTTGGGAATTCACCTGTTCCTTCTCTCCATGTAATCAGATCTGTAATTGTATCCTAAGTATCTGGTGCTTTTCACCGTAGAGGGCTCACATAGCTTGCAGTGCACTTTGCCCAGGTGTCTGTGGGGTTTGTGCTATTATTCATGATACCGATTTTAACTTCTGGTTTCTGAATGCTGTGTAGAACTATAGCTGAGTTTTGTATACCGAGTTTGTATCCTGCACTCCATATCCTACTATTTTTTCAGTTGTGTTTGTTTTTATGTGTAGGACAGTCAGCAAAGTCCTATATTAGGACGTGTGGATAATCAGGTTGTTTGTGGAGAAGACACTTTCACGTCTCTCTATTGATGTCTGTTTTAGTTTTGTGTTTCATTTACTATGTATGGGTGATGTATCTGCATGCAGATCTGTGCACCACATGCATGAGTGCATGTGGAGGACAGGAGAGGGCATCGGATCCCATGGAGCAGGAGTTAGAGGCAGTTGGGAGGCACCACGTGGGTGCTGTGAACTGACCCAGGTTCTCTGCAAAAGCAGACTGTGGTCTGAACCACTGAGCTCTCTCTCTAGCTCCTGTTGATGTCTTTCAGCTGTTTTTCTTCCTTCCTTTCTTTTTTTTTTTTTTTTTTTAAACACAGGTGAAATAGAGAACATGAAGGCATCCTCCTCTGTGTCCACAGACACTGTTTCAGGTAAGGCATTTATTATTTTCTCATTAATGATGATGTTAATTATCAATTGTCATAGATTGTCTTTCAGATTGAGAGAATCCTTTTTTTTTCCTCCTTGTTTAAGAATTTGTACTTATGAATAGGTGTTGGGTTTTGTCAAATGCTCTCTCTGTTCCTTTTCAGGTGAATCACGTATTTTCATTTCTATTCAGCTAGTATACCTAATATACTGTGTATGTCCATAGCGTAAGACACATTTATTTTAACTTTAAGTGGCACCCCTGAAATACAGCTGGCTGTATCAGTTTGTCAGGACTGTTATAACAAAATATCCCGGGCGGAGGAGACTAATAAACAAATCCATTTCCCACACACTTGGAGGCAAGAGCTCAAGTCAAGGCGTCATACTACTGTGCCTTCTTCCTCTTGTCCCCTGTAGCACGGTCGCACAGTGTGTATATATATAATGTCCTCATGCCTCCTCAGCATCACAACTCTTGTGCTGTGGGGTCCTTATGTAATTAAGAATTATTTGGATACAGGCACTATGATACCTCAGTGATCTATTTGATAACCAAGAGGGCTATTTTATGCCTAATCAGACAGTAGCATATGCAGTGTGGCTATGCTAGACAAAGAAATAATTTGTGTTTCAGGCAGGTGACATTAGATTTCATTACTCTGCTTAGAATGGTATAATGTTCAAAGTTTTAGGAACTGTGTATTTATGGAATTTTCTATTTAATCTTTGCATACTATAGTTGGTCATAAGTAATTAAAATTGGATAACAGATAAGAGAAGACTGACTACACGTTAACATACACTTATACAGAACCCATTACATATTGATGCTTCCCTGATGCTTTACATATATTATTGTATTCGTTCAATTTAATAGTCCTAGAAGGGCACTCTTCTGTTTTGCTTTCTTTTAAAAATATTTGCTTATTTAATATTTTATGTGTGTGTGCCGTGTACATGCAAGAGCTTGCAGAGGTCAGAATAGGGTATTGGATCCCCTGGAATTGTAGTTACGGGTGCTTGGAGGCTGCCATGTGGGTGCTGGGAACTGAATCCAGATCCTCTGCAAGACAGGTAAGTACTCATAACTGCTGAGCCATCTCTTCAGCCCCTGAACTTGTGTTTTCGAGGAAACAGAAAAAGAAAGTCAAAAAGAGTGCTCAGAAATGCTGAGACAGTAAGTGGAGGAGCTGGAATTTGAAATGAGGAGGACTGGTTTCAGAATCTGAAGCCTGAGCATTATTCTGTTCTGTTAATAAGTGCCGAGTCAGTTGACAGGTGGCCGGGCACATAAGGGAAATGAGAACAACTGGGATTACAAAATAATGGAAGAAGCTCTGTGTGTGTGTGTGTGTGTGTGTGTGTGTGTGTGTGTGTGTGTGCGTGTGTGTGCGCGTGTGTGTGTGTGTGTGTGTGTGTGTGTGTGTGGTGTGTGCATGTGTATGTGTGTGTGTGCGCGCGCGCGCGCGCACGCGTCCATGTGTGGGTGTGTGAATTCACAGCATGCATAGCAGTAGGTTGAAAAGAAGTTTATTTTGGGAATTTGTGAAACACATCTCTAAATGCCTTCAAGTATCAAAATTTGTGATTCTTCTGGGGGGGGGTTCAGTTTTTTAAATTATTTTGTAAATTTTTGAGATTATAATTACATCATTTCCCTCTTCCTTTTCTTCCCTTCAAGTCCTCCCATGTACCTTCCTTGTTCTCACTCAAATTTGTGACTTCATTTTTTTTTTTTTTTTAGTTGTTGTGGAAGGGGTGAAACTCTTTTGTGCAGCCTTTGTGTTCTGTTTTCTAATGTAAGGGAAAGTGCTGCTGGTTTGTATATGCTTTTTAATTCATCTTCCAAGCACACGGGGCTGGTGTGTCCTGCTTTAAAGGCTGTGGAGAGTAAACAAAAGAGGCTGGGGAATTGTGGGAAATCTACATTTACATCCTGTCGATAATCATTTTGTACACTGTATGAAGATGTGTCTCTGTCTTACCTCACCTGCCTAAGGCACCTTCTAATTGGTTTACTAAAGGGCTGAATGCAATAGCTAGGCAGGAGAGGTTAGAGAGGTCTTCCACTCAGAGATAGAAACTCTGGTGAAGAATCTGAGGCAGGGGATTTGCCAGCTAGACATGGAAGAAATTGTATGCACAGTACTGTGATGAGCTAACGGGCCACATGTCAGAACATAGATTAATATAAACGGGTTAACTGAAGTTTTAAGAGCTAGTTGGGAACAAGCCTAAGCTAAGGCCAAGCTTTCATAATTAGTAAAAAGTCTCCATATCTTTATTTGGGAACTAGCAGTCCAAAGAAAGTCTGACTGTAACATCCCATTGTTTTTTAACCACAGACATTGCTCAATTGGGCTTCTGTTTCCTCTTTTTTTTTTGATCACTATAAAAAGCATTACGTTCTAAAAAGCATTAAATTCACAACACGAAAATTGTCCTAAATCAGTGCAAGTGTCCATATATCTAATGGCTTCCATTGCTTAAAGGTTAGTGATCAAGCTTAAAGGTGCCTGATAGCTAACAGACTTTTGTGGTGATATTTTATTTGTGCTGAAATACAGACCTTCTCACTTAAGACTTAAGTTAGTTCTGGGAACATCCTTGACCCATTGGACACCGGAGCAGAAAGTATAATTCACTATAAACAAGGTCTGTGGATGAGGAGAGCTGCAGATGCAGGAACCAGGAGGTCGATACATTCAGGAGAAAGGGAAAGGCAGAGAGACTGCAGGAAGGAGAGACCTCCTGACTCAGTTCCGTGTAACCTTTAAAAGTGAGGGAGAGATGAGAGAAGAAACAGAAGTGAGGCTATTTATTAGCAGCCTTAGCGGTTGCTCATCAAGCCACACATGTGGTGTTTAGTGTTCCTAATGAGTTTCACTAGGGTTATTTTTACATTTGGGGACATCTGTGGAGTGGTAAATGTGTTCCTAAATATTAGTTATAATTATAAGGGAATGTGTTTGTATTTGGTACCAGGTTTTGGACTAATATTATTAATCAATGATTCAATTATACATAGTTTCCATTCCTCTTCACCTTTATCCCTAAACAACGAGATGACCATCTCCATTGTCTAAACCTAGAAGGATTTATCAGTTTTTATTTATTTTTATTTTTTATTTTTTTGGGTTTTCGAGACAGGGTTTCTCTGTGTAGCTTTGCGCCTTTCCTGGAGCTCACTTGGTAGCCCAGGCTGGCCTCGAACTCACAGAGATCTGCCTGCCTTTGCCTCCCCAGTGCTGGGATTAAAGGCGTGCGTCACCACCGCCTGGCAAGTTTTTATTTATTTTATTTTATTTTATTTTATTTTATTTTATTTTATTTTATTTTATTTTATTTTATTTTATTTTATTTTATTTTATTTTATTTTATTTTTGGAGCTGAGGATCGAACCCAGGGCCTTGCGCTTGCTAGGCAAGTGCTCTACCACTGAGCTAAATCCCCAACCCCCAGTTTTTATTTTTATTTTTAACTTTTGTTCAGATTTTGTCACTATCCCAACACCAGTTAGGGCCTGGTATTTTTAAGAATGGCGCAATACACTAGTCAGAGAGCATCTTATGTAAATGCAGCATTCGCTAGATGCCCAAACCATCTTAGTCTTTTCCTTTTTCCCCCCCTCACTGTTTTCTGATTCCCTCCCTTTCAGAGCCGTCCTTTCTTCCAGGGTCAATAGCAGATTAGGAGATGAAGTAACATGCCTGTGGCTGAGAGGCTAGTGCACCGGATTCAATCCTCTTGCTCAGGATTCTCGTTGAGAAAGCAGTGATCAGACAGACCCTCGCAGACCTCTGAGTGATAACACCCTACAAGTTCAAGAGCTTTGAAAATGTACTGTACTTACACTCACGAGGGTGTTTTGGTGTTTGTCCTTCTCAAAAGCAGGCTGTGATCTGAGTTCTTTGCCACTGGAACCTAGGAGAGGATTCCCTTAAATACAGATTCACGGAACGTATAGGGTGCTCAGCTGAGTTAGAGAACCCGGGCAGTTAGCTGGGTTAGCTTCCAGAGTGTTTGATTACTCAGTTGCAACTCCATGGAGAGATCCTGGATCAGCATTGATAAGGTGGATTGTAACCAGAACTTCAGAATTAGTTCTCCTGAAGAATTTAGATAATTATGTCCCATTTCTTTAGGAAAATGAATACCTTTGAAAAGCAGGTTGAAAAATGAACCTGCCCATGACACCCATGTTTAATGCTTGGAAACAGTTCAGTGTAAGACAAGAGAAACTTGGCAGAGAATGGTAGCATCAAGGAAGCTGAGATGGGAGTCACCCTGAATTTGCCAGTGGAAAGCATACTCACAGGGGCCCTTGTTTAAGGAAGGCTGGGGATTTTGAGTAAGGAAAAGACTGAAACAGAGAGACATTTGAAGATGCCACACTGATGACTTTGAAGAGGGAGAATGGAGTCATGAGCTAGGGAAGTGGGAAGCCTCGAGAACCTAGAAAAAGTAAGGAAATGGAATTAAAGCCTCTATAAGAACTTAGTAGTACAGGATATAGGTGATAAGAAATGGGAGACAGAACAATGGGGAGGAGACTCTAGTCGGGAACAGGGAGGGAGGTCAATACAGAGGGAGAAGGAAAGACAAATAACATCAAGGCTGTTTGATAAAGCTCCAAAGAAACATACTATTTTTATATTTCCCAAATTATGCACTATATATGTGCACACACACATGAACACACACAGTACACATAATACATGCAGGAAAACACTGATACACACAAATTAATAAATTTAAAAAGAAAGTGCTTGCTAAACAAGCATGGGGTCTTGAGTTCCAGTCCTAGCACCCTTAGAGACAAAGCTGGACATGACCCTGTGTCCCTGTAATCTCAGCACTGTGAGGGGTGGGGGCACTGAGGACTGCTGGCCACCAGCCCAGTTCCAGGTTCAGTGAGAAACCCTTGTCTCCAGGGAATAAGGTAGAAATGATGATAAAGTAGGAAAACTGACATCCTTCTATGGCCTCTCCATTGTACCTGTAAATGTACACATCCCACATACATACGTCACACACATACACATACACACACAGCACTCAAGCATGCACACATACCAAGTAAATGAAGAAATAATTTAAAAGAAGAGAGACTCGAGTCATTCATCTAGAGAAAGTTGTTTATTTAGTTGCTCAGCAGCACTCTCCAGCATGGACCTTTTATTGCTTCTATATCTTAGCAGAGAACAAATAATTAGAAGTTATAGATAAGCCTTGTTTTATACCATGCTGAAAAAACTTTTCCACGAGTCTGGTGGCATCCACTTTCTTTGAACATTTGCATCCCCGCCTTTCTTTGCCTAGCCTGATTAAAACAGCATTAAAATAATTGTGTGAAGAAGTTGGATGGCAGAAGGAAAAATAAACACAATTAAAAGATTTTGATTCAGTATGACATATGTTTATGAAACTTCTGGGTCCAGACCAAATATATATCTTTGTCAACAATTTATTTTAGCTTATTGAAAATCTATAGGTTAAGCAATTTAAAAAAAATCATGTTTTTTTTCCAGGTGTGGTGGCACACACCTTTAATCTCAGAACTTGAGAGGCAAAGGCAGGAGGATCTCTGTGAGTTCAAGGCCAGCCTGGTGTACAAAGCGAGTTCTGGGACAGCCAGAGCTACACAGAGAAACCCTGTCTAGAACAACCAAAAAAAATAAAAAATCATTTGTTTTTGTTGAGACTAGTTCTTACTGTGTTTCCCAGTGTCTTAGTTATTTTCTGTTGCTGTGAAAGACACCATGACCAAGGCAATTTATTTGTATTGGGATTTACAGTTTCAGAGGGCAAGTCCATGACCATCATGGCAGGGAGCATGGCAGCAGAGAGGCAGGCATGGCGCTGGAGGAGTAGCTGAGAGCCTACATCCTGATCCACAAGCATGTGGCAGAGAGGGCTCGTTGCGAAGGGCATGGGCTCTTGAAACTTCAATGCCTACCAGTGACACACCTCCAATTAGGTCCTCCTAATCCTTCCCAAACAATTCCACCAACTGGTGACCAAGTATTCAAATATATGAGCCTATGGGGGAACATTCCCCAAACCATCACATCCAGGATAGCCTCAAACCCTCAATCTTTCTACCTCAGGTTAGTAGCTAGGATTACAAGTGGACATAGTGGACACTAACATGCCAAGCTAAGTAGTCTATTTTTTGTTTGTCTGTCTGTCTGTCAGGCTGAGTTAGAATGCAGGAGCTGAATGCTGGGATTACAGATGTGTACTGCCAAACCTGGGTACATTAATCAGTTCTTAAACAAGCATAGAATTATGGTACGACTAAATGAAAAGCTTTTAGAAGGTTGATAGGAGAGTCTTTCTTTATAATTCATTTATCCCCACAAGTTATTGATGTTTTCTGTTGGCTTAGTGGATATGCATTAATCTACTGATTAATGGCCCATGGCCCCTCAGTCAGCACTGGCCATCTCGGGTGGTGGTCTGGCGGGGCATATAGTCCTACAACCCTGACTCTGCCACGGCTACAATACGTAGATTAAAATTAAATCTCTATCATTGTATTTAACAATAAGACTAAGAAGTTGAAGGCTGGGGTGAAAACCTGCCAGCTCAGAGAGACTGAGTAGCTACTAGTTAACCTTGCTTTTTGGCCAGAGACAAGGCAAGAGACATGTCCCTTCCCTCATCCCAGAACCAAGAGGAAGCTCAAGCTCTGGTCTTGCCCTTTCCTTCCTGTGTATCTTCTCTATCCAAATTGCTGGCTTCTCTATGGCCAATTTTGATCAGCCAGTCACTGGTTCCGGCCCCCTGATTTAAGGTAAAACTTTATTGGGCAGTCTGGGGAGTGTCAGAGTGGGATCAAAATATCCCACCACGAGTTATTCTTCACTTATTGATTTTAAATTGGCGAAAAGCCTATTTTCACCTGTGCATTAAGCAATACCGTGAGCCTCTCTAAAGGTGAATTTCAGCTTACTTACCTGAGGGTCACAGTCTTTCTACATGTTTATTCCAGTCCTCATGATTCCAGTTGCTAGTCTTACTTTTTCTCCCATCTTTGCTGCCATGTTTTACAACTATCAGCCACACCTACTGTGTCTTTATTATTAATTCACCCAGCTTCTGTTACAAGGGGATCAGGCAGCTATTCCTTTTGAACAGTCACTTCCCTGCAAGGCTGGAAATGTTTGACAGCAGCCGCCATCCCCCGTCCCCAGCCTTTGTAAACACAAGTTTATGTGCCGCTGTGCGGGCACCTTTTGTGACTTACTTTCTGGTTATTGGGGTTTATTTATTGTTTGATGGACTGGTATATTGCAAACCTGCGGACCTTGCCAGGTTTTCAGGTATCAGCTCAACAAGCCTCACTGGAAAGATCGCTTGGCACGGCAACACAGAGAATGCCCAATGATGCATCATATATTTTTAATAGATATATGTTTTAATAAACATTTGCCTCCTAAAGCAATGGATTTTCAAATAAGCTTTTGCCTTGAGCCATGTAGCTACCCAGCTGTGAGCTTTACAAGGCGGCAATCTCCACATCATTAGATGTTATGACTAATATCCCAGCAACTGAAATAATAGCTATTTACGTGCACATAAAAAGTTAAGATGACATTTAAGGTGTACTTCACTCAGGAAAGTGTGCTGGTAAAACAGTGCCCTGGTTTGCTTGTTGACTTAAAGAGTTTCTTTGCAAAACAAAAAGCAAGTTAGAAGACTGTCCTATGTAGACACCTGATATCTGACTCACCTTGACAGCAAGGGAAGGTTGCTCTGAGTCCCGACCTCACTGCCCTTGGAGGTCTCCACTGCAGGAAGACTTAAGTTGATTCACGAGCTGTCTGCTCACAGCCTTTTGTATGTAGCCTCACTGCATCCCTTCAATTTTCTGTCCTGCTCTGATTTCTACATGGAATTCGTTTGCATCAGACATTTGGCAAGTTTGTTGTGAATTTTTCTAAAAAAAAAATTGAAAGTCACATGGTACACCTTATAGAAATGGTTCTCAATTTGTGGGTCACAACCTCTTAGGAGGTCAAATGACCCTTTCACAGGGGTCACCTAAAGTCATCAGAAAACATAGATATTTACATTACGATTCATAACAGTAGCAAACTTACAGTTATGAAGTAGCCATGAGAATAATTTTGTGGTTGGGGATCACCACCATGTGAAGAACTGTAGTAGAGGATGCAGCATTAGGAAGACTGAGAACCACTGCCTTGCAGCTTTCTGCCCTTTCTCTGGCCTTACCCCCACCCCCTTAATCATCTGCCTCTCCTCTTTATGTACATTTCTCTCCCTGGTTACTCAGAACAGAGTTTGCCTCCACCTTTCCCTACTCTCGTCTCGTTTTCACTGTCAGTTACTTACCAAAGTTTCCAAGTCTAGGTGTTAATTTTAAGCGTACGATAATCATTTTCCCATCTTATTACATGACTGAAGACTTGTTTTCTGTCCTTATTAAGTTTTTTCCCCTTGTAGCCAATTAAGTGGACACTGATGAGACATTTCTCTTTCATGTTCTCTTGACTTTATCTTCTGGGCATGGGCAGAAAGGAAGCCAAGGAGGAAGAGCAGCATGAACAAGACCTTAGGATGGGCAGCTGTCGGAGTGGATCCCAGCATTTACTCCTGTCCCTAATGCAGTGTGAAGATGTTCAACACAGATGAGATTTGCCTCTACACAGTCTAACTTGTGTGACTCCAGAACCTCATGAGGAAGCAATCTAAATATCATTTTTTTTATTTTAAATCTCTATCATCCAATTGTGACTCCAGAACCTCATGAGGAAGCAATCTAAATATCATTTTTTTTATTTTAAATCTCTATCATCCAAATGACCGATGAGTGGTTATCTTCCTCCTGTGCTATTCTGGCTCCCTACTCAGGAACCTTGCACTTTGAAAATGTGGAACAGAGTAACTGTTCTTCTGCTTGCCACCTCTGGCTTCTCTCAGGTGATCTATCCAATTAGGAGAGTAAGATGAAGGTATTTGACTCAACTCTAAATTTTCTGTACATAAAAATTTAAAATGCCACTCAAGTATCTGATTGGACTCTGGTTGTGCCAAGGATAAGCAATCTGCTCTTGGTTACATGACTTGGAAGACTGTACTGAAATGTATTTTATTTTAAAACCAAGATTTATGGGTGGATTATCCTTTAGCACTACTCCCTCTTTTAAACCTAGAAGATGCAGACATTTTTCCATGCCTGGGATGGATGGTGAGTATCTTAAGCATCTCTTGATAACTCCAGAGGGTCAGTGAGTATCTCAGGCATCCCTGGATAATGCAGATGGTTGGTGGAGTGTTTCTTTACCTTGACTCTAACTTGGTGCATTTTCAGAATGATGCAGGGAGAACTGTTATTCTTTGAACTTGATGAGGAAGCTTTAGCTCCAGAAACAATTTCAAGCAGTGATTGGTTACTACAGCACAAAATATGGGGCAACCTTTCACTTTCCATGCTCTTCTATTTTATGTCATGTGTCCAATAAATTTTGGCTTCTTTTGCTTTAATTCCCAACAGTATCATTGGATGCGTGCCTTGTCCTTAGTCATTTAAAACTACTGGAGCATTTTACAAAGGATGAAGAAACACTGAGACCTTTCTCAGTTCCTTATAGTTTTATTAATTTTTACAAACATGCATGAAAAAGTTGCTTGAAGAGAAAAGAAGAAAGCAGGCCACTGGGTACCAAGAAAATAGAGTTGCCTTCCTGCAGGAGCGGATTTGGTAATTTGGTTGCTTCCAAAAATTGGAAAGCTAGTTCTTTTGATTTGATTTCCCTCTCCCATGCTATCCAGGGTTCACAATGCGACCATCCTGGCACCTGCTTCTCCTTTGCCCGAGGTGCATCACTCAGCCCTGTTTGCACAACACACCCTCAGCTTCAGCTAAGTCTTAAAAGACTTTGCAGGTTATGACATTCCCCTAAATGTGCTGAGGTTTCCTTAACCTTTCATAAACCATTGTGATCTTTATGGACTGTATCATATTGTGCAGTAATGTGCTTTATTGTCCACAGAATAAGCTTTTCTTAAAGATAATTGGAAAGCTGGAAATGGCTGCTATCGGCTGATTTTTAAAAAATACATTATTTCTGAAATAGGGCTGGTGTAATAATGACCCTATCTGTTCAAGATTTAAGATTTGTCTTGGCAGAGAAAATTGATCCATTTCACCTTTGTCTAATGGAAATTTTTATCTAGGATTATCTGTTTATGTAAATGAATGTCCCTGTGAAAAGGGAACCTGAGGGGGCAGTAAATCTTGGTGACACTTCAGTTTCATAGGGAAGAAATTGGAAAGGATTCTAGTATTTATCTGCTCGAAATTGGTTATAAAAACAAAATTATCTTCGTGTACCTGCAGCATCTGATGTTTTCTGAAATTTCATTATATTTCTGAATAATTCAGAGAGTCGTGGGAATAGTGTTTTGACATGACCTCAATCAGGAGTTGTTTTTACTTTTTAAATTTTATAGTCACTTGCTAATGTGTTTGCTTTCCTGCCTTTTTAAGGATGAGATTGTTTTCCGTACCCAGATAGGAGTCTTCAGCCATTGTAGGCTAGTTATCTGTAGGTAAATGAAATGAAATGTATTAGCAGAGTAGCCACCAATTTTCTCTCTAAAAATACCATGGCTAATATAAATTCTATCCGTGGACCAAAATATTGGGATCTGAATCAGAATTGATGTACATTTAAACAATGTATTTTCACAGTGATTGCTGGAGCATACACTTGTTCTCATAGTGTGGTGGAAGCTGCCATGTAACAACTTTGTAAGGTAGATTGGGACACATTCTTTTTCCTCAAGTCAAACAGGAAAAAAAAGGAAAGGCAACAAAATAAAACAACCCCCCCCCCCAAAAAAAACAAAAACAAAATCACAACAAAAACCTCATCAATGTTACTTCTTACTTTCTTCTTTGAAAATAAATGTGGAATTTCCTTATAGGGACTGCTAACTTTGTTATCCAATGCCTACTGGAATTCTTCTGTTTCCTGTTCCTCTTGCAGCCATTTTCCCCAGAGTCTCTCCCCTTTACACAATATTTGAACTATCTCACTGGGACTCAAACAAATAGTGTTATGTTGTATTTAAGCTGATGTAAATGTAATATTTAATGGTGCAACAGTGATTGAAAATTGTCGAGAACTTGGAGTTTTACGGCATGATTCCTTCCCAACAAGCAGTGTGCATTGAGCAGTCAGAAGTGGTGCTTGCTGACTGGAATATCAACTGTACCACTGTTATGCCCACAAAAATTGGTTTTGTTGCTAGTAGCAGGTTCAATAAAATTGGAAAAACTAAAAAAATGTTATTCTGGAAACTCATATCCGGGTTGATCACTGCATCTGCCTTTTAGTATTAGATGAACATGCACAGGTAGGATAGAACATGTGTTTTTCAGGGCACTGAAGGAAAGTGAATCAGTGTGGGGGTAAATGTGGGCCAGTTGTGCAGGGAAGAGAACTGGAGCTAGAAGGCAGGAGAGTTAGGTAACCATGGGGAGGTCATTGTAGTCTCCTACCCCATTTCGTCTTCCTTATAAGGAAAACTGAAAACCTCACCAGCCTGTGCCCAAACAAACCAACTGACCTGTGATGTGTGATGTCAGAATAGTGGTTACCTTGGTGGTGGTGGTGGGGACCAGGGAGTTGTCAGTGGCTGCACAACTTTTCAGGGGCTGGTGATAATCTCTCTCTCTCTCTCTCTCTCTCTCTCTCTCTCTCTCTCTCTCTCTCTCTCTCTCTCTCTCTCTCGA
>CABHPR010141013.1:0-24866 GCA_902168415.1 Peromyscus melanophrys | reverse complement strand
TTTTCTTTTCTTTTCTTTTCTTTTCTTTTCTCCTCACCTACCTCTCTTTCCCCTTCCTCCTGCAGTGTTTCCTCATGTAGCTGAGGCTAGACTTGAACTCCAGATCTTGCCTCAGCATCTAGAACACCAGAATGACAGGCATGTGGCATCATGCCTAGACAGAGCTTGTTCTGGCCATGTATGCAGGTATATTTATTGGATGGAGATTATCCAAGCTGTATTTAGTTTTATGCCTTGGTGCTTTGTTGGATGTATAAAATTCAGTTGTTATATATAATATTCAATTCAGTGTTAAAAATCCCTGAATGCCAGCTTTTGCTCTAGAGGACTGGAGAAATTGTGTTTGAAAAAATTTTTTTTAAATTACTATATTGGCTACCTTTTATTGTCAACTTGACATGACCCTAAAGCTACCTGAGTAGGGGGAACCTCAATTGAAAAATTGCCTTGATCAGATTAGTTTGTGGCCATATATATGAGGAATTGTCTTGATTGGTGATTGATGTGGGAGGGCCTGGCCCGATGTGGGCAGCACCATCCCTAGGCAGGTGGGTCTGGGTTGCATAAGAAAGCGGGCTGAGCATGAGCCAGTGAGGGAGCCTATAAGAAACATTCTGTCATGGTTGGTTTTGCCTTGGTTCCCACCCCAACTTCCCTCAACAACAGACTGTGGCCTGGAAGTGTAAAATGAAATAAACCTCTTTGTCCTCAAGTTGCTTTTGATCATGGTGTTTATTCCCAGCAGCCATCAGGGCTTAGTGAGAGAGTGAATGCTAAAATGTTTGGACAACTGTCAACCGCTTTGCAAAAGGAAGCAATTATTAAACAGAATTTTTATGCTGGATGGGACCTTTATGTCTAGTTCAAGGCTGGTCTTGTAATTTTAAAGTTTAAAAATATGTAACATTTTAATTTGATCCTCTCAATGGTAAAAAAAGAGCTCTATGATTTTAAAAAACTTACAAAATTGATACACTCTACTGAATGGCAAATGTGTCATTTAAATGCTCAAATTTATAAAAAGTAAGTCACTAGATAATGCTGTTATATAGAAACATCTTCTTTAAATAACAAGTCTTTTTCTCCAGGATGCTTGAAGTTATTCCAAGTATTTGTTACATAGAGGTAGTATTGAATTTTTAAATTAGTTATGAGCAAATGTGAAGCTAGGAAGCTTCTTCAGATTATTCCAAAAATGTCAGACATTTAGGGAACACTTTAAAAATAAGGATTGTTTTAGACAGGGGAGGTGTTTGGAGACCTGAGAGCCAGAGAAGCCTACCTAAACCAGAGCTCCTGAAGGGCAGGGATGAGGTAATGAGGTGACCTAACATAGGAGACATGTGTCAGATTCAGGCAGACCTGGGTTTGGCTATGGCATTCCTGCTTATTCTTCATGGCACTGGACATATAATTATGTTTCGCTTGTCCTAATAGAAGAATATGGATGCTTTGCTTGTCTATCAGAGTCATGAGCACATGAGATGATAGTAAGGAGGCAGCTTCCTTCATCATATGCCAAGTTCCCTTCTCCCTCACTGCAAGAGTAGAGTGGGATGCTGGGGTTTGAAGGGGTTTGATAAGAAATACCACTGTTTCCTGCCAAAGAATCAATTCAGAGAATATTATGTTATTAATTATCTATCTATCTATCTATCTATCTATCTGTCTATCTATCTATCTATCTATCTATCTATCTATCTATCTATCTATCTATTTATCTGTTTATCTATCTATCTATCTATCTATCTATCTATCTATCTATCTATCCATCCATCTATCTAAATTTTGTTACTGGCAAAAGCTGGCCTGAAGAAATGGCTCACCTCTGCAGTAGTAATCAGCTTCTTAATACAAAATTCCAGGATCAGACAGAATAAGCCATTCGAGAAAGAAATAGCCATGGCCTTCCACACGGGGATACCTCCTGTCTCTAGCCTTGAGTTGCTGTGAAAAGTATGTGCTTTCCTTAGATTGTTCTACCTAAGAGGGTGGGAGGTAGAAAGGGGCTAAGACAATATGTTAGTTTTCCCTCTAAACTGATCAGTCTGCTCCATGACCTTACCTCCACTGTGATGTGAGAGAGCGGGGATGGGGGTGGGGTGGGGGGGTGGGGGAGGTTGGGAGGGTGGGGGCGTGCGGCAGGGATACTACAGGAACATGTACACCTGCTACACCTGCTTCTGAGAAGAGGCTACCAGCTCTAAAGGGCATAGTTTCCCTCCATATCCAGCACAGCGGCGTGGAACATGCTTGATGAATACATGAGTTTGTGCTGATCCCCAGCAAAACTTCCTTTGTCAGATGAGGACATGTTGTAGGCGGTGCAGAGTATTTTAAACCAAAATCTCTTATATGTGGAACAAATCACCCTTGCTTTACATGCTCATTGATTAGCATGCCCAGTACACCACCACTGTCCAGGGGCTAAACATTTCATAGTTCAGGGCTGTAGGGGTGGGCTTAGTCCAGTCATGAGGCATCAACCTGCCCTTCCAAAGGTACCATGCCTTCATTACCTGCCAATCTTCCTCAGCCATTTAGTGATCGTGGCTGAGCTCAGTAAGACATCGCAGAGGTCTCTCTTTGGCCACACACATATCATGAGGTGCTCACTGATCTGCTTTGCTGAAGTCCAGGTGTACTATGATATGTGGAGAGCTGGTATGATGGGAAGGGCAAAAGTGAACCACAGCTATAATAAAAATACGATTGTATTACAAAGAATTAGGTTTCATCATGGTGTTTTTAAACAAACTTTGTTTTGTTTCTCTCTACCCTCTTTTTGGTGTCCCCTCTCTCCACAGTAAGCTCTCATCCCTAGTAGCCTTCTTTCTGTTTTTCATGTCACACAAGACCTGTAGCCAGAAGTTTTCCTGTGTCCCGCCTGGTCCACAGCCACTCAGACCCAAATAAACACACAGAGGCTTATGTTATTTTTCAAACTATATGGCCTAATGGCTCAGGCTTCTCCCTAGCTAGTTCTTACATCTTAAATTAACCCATTTATATAAATCTATACTTTGCCATGTGGCTTGTGGCTTACCGGTACTTTACATCTTGCTTCTCCTGGAGGGGGCTAGCAGCCTCTCCTCAGCTCTTCCTTTCTCCTTCCTCTCTCTCTAGTTGGACTGTCTCACCTAACCTTATTCTCCCTCACCATCAGCCAAACAGCTTTATTTATCAACCAATCAGAACAACACACATTCACAGCATACAGAACGACATTCCACAGCAGAGACCTGTTACCCTCCCCACTTCCTCACATCTCTTTTGCCCCCACAGGGTCTCCTATCTAGTTTCATAGTTACACCCAGTCTCAACACTCCTGCCCCATTTACACATCAGCTTTAAAAGTTAGGATCTAGCTGGGCAGTGGTGATGCATGCCTTTAAATCCCAGTGCTCAGGAAGCAGAGGCAGGTAGAGTAGATCTCTGAGTTTGAGGCCAGCCTGGTCTACAGGGAGAGTTCTAGGACAGCTAGGGCTGTCTCAAAAAAAAGTATAGGATCTGCATATAAGAACAAATGGATTAATGAAATGAACAGACAGTTCTCAAAAGAAATAAAAAAGGCCAATATTTTTAAAAAATGTTCAGCATCTTTAGCAATCAGAGAAATGCAAATAAAAAGCACTTTGAAATTCTCAGACATCCTAGTTAAGATGGATATGGCCAAGAAAACATGTCAATAAATGCTGTTGAGAGAATGGGGAGAGATGACCCCTTTGTTATCTGCTGCCATTAGGAATGCAAACTAGTTCGACCGCTATGGAAATCAATATGGAAGTTCCTCGAAATGACCCAGGTATATCACTCCTGAGCATATACACAAAGGACACTATTTCCTACCACAGAGACACATGCACATTCATGCTTATTGCTGCTCTATATACAGTAGCAAGGCGATGGAACCACCTTGATGCCCGTCAACAGAACGGTTAAAGTATATGTGGCATATACACACCATATCATTTTACTTAGTTCTGAAGGAAAATGGATAGAACTGGGGACTATTATAAAGTAATGTTAATTGTCACAGAAAGATAGACTTATGTAAGTTTTAAGAACAAATATTGGTAACAAGCTTTCCCATTTCTCATGATAAGTTGAGAGTATATGTTTATTTCAAAATCAACCCATTAAAAAAACCTCATAATATTTAGCTTACATTTTCATTGTTAGAGGCTTGTTGACAAATGTTATTGTAGCCATATCATCATCTGTATTCTCTAGACAGGGAAAAAGCAAAGACCCAGACAATTTTCTTGATAGATCAGAGTTCAAAAGGAACAGCAGGAATGCTAGAGGCTAGTCTGGGTGGGAGAGACACACTCTGCGTGAACTCTTAATTTTAGTCAGCCATGCTGAGAACAGAAGTCACTGCCAACTGGTTAGATCTGAAATAAATAAATATGCTCTCGGCAGAACTGGGAGTCAGGCATCCCAGCAATGAAATCAGCATATTTATCACCCCAAATGAAAAGGGCATCTTCTGAAACTTGAGATTTGCCCAGGAAGGAAGAAAGAAACTTTGTATTTGTAGATGTCCCCTAAAGAAAACTCTCTTAAGTGGTGAGAGACATAGCCTTGCAGGATTTTGGTCCATGGAATTTATCCAGTGTCCCTGAGGTGGAGTTTTCACTAGAAGGTTCTTTTTTCATAAACCCCAAGTAAAAGGATGGAAGACACCAAGTCTGAGAGACCCTTGTCTCCCAAAGTCCAGAATATTATGGCTTCTCTGTCTGGAATATTTCTCATATTGCTACTTTTAAATTTTTCCTACCTCGCAATAGGTGTACAGGGTTTCTGTTTTTATTGTTGTTGTTATTGTTGCTGTCATCTGTTTGCTAAATATAACAGCCCTGGGCACATGTAATTGACCTCCCCTCTTAGATAAAATTAATGATGAAAAGTTTGATTTCATGAAAATAATGATTTAATATGTCAAATAATTTAAGAAATAAAACATTGCATATATATGAGTACTCCCCCTCTGCTGAATTCCCTCTTTTAATCATGTGACTAGTTTTTGTCTTGTATTTATTATTTCAGTGCAGTACAACAGACTTATCACACATGGATACACTCACACTCTGTTATTGTATGATTGAAAACCTGATACAGGACGATTATTGTATGTTCTGTGTGCAGTGACTCCATATGCACTGTTTTTCTGAGTGTTGACCATGTAAATATGCAGAGCCATGGCTCGTCCATGTAGGATGATCAGTTGATTATAAGGTTGTACCAAAAGTTCTTGTCAATCCTGCTTCACCACACCTGGTCATTTACAGCATTAGTTTTTCTCCATTTCAATTTTTATGAATATTGCTTGGATCAAAAATGAGTTTGAGGCTAGCCTGAGCAACACAGTAAGATTATATTTAAAAAAATCCTTGTGATTGTATTACTATTCCTTTAAAAAAACTTAAATGTTGTTGTGACAAGAATATTAATGTGAGATCCATTCCCTTAGTAGATGTAATTTATTTCTAAAATCTACAATAAATTCCTACAAATCCATAGTGTGAAAAAAAACTTACAAAGCAAAGAAAAAAAATTAATGAAAGATTTGAACAGATATTTTTCCAAAGAAGGTACATAGATGGGAAACAGCTCTATGAAAAGTTCTCAGCAGACACTCATCATTAGAGAGATGCTGGTAAAACAGGTATCATGCACACCTGAGCACAGCTGGTTCTCAACAAGACAACCAATCGAGAGTGCTGGATGAAATGCAGAGAAACTGGAACTCCCTTGTTAGCAGAAACAGAACCAGCATGGGTGTTCCTTCAAGTACCCAAAGTAGAAAGGGTATGTGTCTCAGCAATCTTGTTGCAGTTCATCCAACAAAAAATGTCTAAATCATGATTTCAGAGAAATATTACCAGTCTCTAATTTAGTGCATCAATATTCATAATATTCACAAAAACTCATGCAAGCATTTAAATATACATGAATAAAAATTCTGTTATTAATAATTTGTGGTTCTCAGCATACCTCCAGAGTTAAGCTTATTCCCATGTATTTAGTTCATTTTGATGCAATTGTAAAAGGGATTGTTTTATTGATTTATTTTTCGAATAATTGTGAGTGTGTATATTGTGAGTTTTGTACCCTGGAACTTTACTGAACTAATTTTTCAGTTTTAACAGATTCGGGGATAATATTTTGGATTTTCATTTCATGCAACTTGAGGGTGAGGTTGGTTTTACCATTTCTTCCTTTTTTAAAATTTTTTTGTTCTTGTCTAGTTACTTTGGTCAGAATTCCTAGTGCTCTGATGACTTGTATCACTGAGCATGACCACACATGTTTTGTACATTGTCTCAGAAGATAAGCTTTTGGCTTTTACCATTGAACGTTATACTTGCTGTGAAATTTTAATAAATGGCCCTTATTACGTTGAAGTGGTTTTCCTTTGTTTCTAGATTGTATAGATTTTTTTTTGTACATGAACAAATATTTATTGTTTCTAATGCTTTTCTCTCTCCATTGAAATATGCTTTCATCCTTAATTCTGTTGATATAATATCTCATATTGTCTAATTTTTCTTTAGTTGAACCATCCTTGCATGCCAGGTACAAATCCCACTTAATGATGGTATGATCCTTTTACTGTATCCTATACTTAGGTTGCAAATACAAGTGACCTTCCTCTATAGTGGTCTAGTAGTCACCCGCAACTTTCTTTTCTTGTGATATTTTGTCTGGATTTGGTTTATGTGTAGTGTTGATCTCATAAAATAAGTTTGTAAAGGTTTTAATTTCTTTAATAACTTCTAAGAGATTAAAAAGAAATAAAGTTAACTCTTGTGGATGTGTTAGAATCCATCATTGAAACCATCTGGCCCTGGGCTTTTCTTTAGTAGGTTTCTGTTTATTGGATTAAAAAGCTCCATCACTAGTTCCAGGTATATTCAGGTTTTATTTATTATGCTAAGTATATAAATATATATTTGGTCATTATATCTGTTTCTATTTCATTTACCTCTTTCCTTACTTGAATTATTTTTTTCAACCTACTGATTTTAGGTTTTGAATGTTCTTGCTTAATCTAAGCACTTGAAGATATAAACTTTCTTCTTGGAACTGCTTAGGATTTGTATATTAGAAGTTTGGGTATTCTGTGTTTACATTTTCATTCAGTCTAAAAACTTTAAAATTTCTTCCATGAGTTTGAGTACTATGTTTATTTTTTTGTGTGTGAAAGTTTCATGAGCTATTGGAATGATAAAAATTTGTATTCTGATGAGTTTGGATAAAATGTTCTATAGATATCAGATGTCAATTAGGTTTATTTGACCTTATGATACCATTTAACTTAGATGTTTATATTTTTTGTCAAGATTATTTGTATCAATATACACAATGAAAGGGAGGGATTTAAGTTGCTACTGTTATTATTTGGGGTGATACTGTGTCTTTACATGGTAGAGCATTTGTTTATAAACTGATTGTACCTTGTTTAGAGAGTGTATGCTGAGATGTTCTTTTGATGGATCATTCCCTTAATCAGTATGAGGCAACCTTTATATCTTCTAATTAATTTTCATTTAAAGTCTGTTTTGCCAGACATTAGAACAGCACCATTTGCATGGATGTGCATGCATGTGAATGTGACCTATTGACATCTGAAGTACCCAGTGAGCAGTGAAGATTCTCTCTGCAGTAGCAGGTGATTTCTCTCTCATATTATGATCCAAAGCACAACTAAAAGGGGTCACGTTTTGGAGCCAGTGGCTGATGTGGCTACTAGCGCGTGCTCCTTACTTACATCACAAACACATGGAAGATAAGTGGGCACAGCACAAGACCCCTTGGAGAAGCTCTCAAGAGCTCTTGTGAGGTGCCCAGGTCAACAAGGGGTTGTCTAGTGTAGGACTGAGGGTCACAGAGTTTGTGGACAGGGAGTCCATGCCCTGGCTCTGTTAAATTATTCTGGCATGTTACCTGACTAATTCCTGTTAACATCAGTTCTCACGAACAAGATGAGGCTATGGCTATCTAAAAACAGTGCTCCTGCTGTAGAGCTGCTTGAGGGTGAGGACGGGGGCCCTTTGCATTCAGCTGGATGTGCTGCTACACATGAAGAGATACATATGAAGGTGTGTATCCCAGTCAGCGGTTCACACTGTGAACTGGCTGGAACAGGTAGAGAAAGTCAATGGACGATACGTTCGTGCTACGTCTGTGTCAGCCCAGTCATCCAGAAAAAACAAGAGGCTGACATTTAGTATTTAGGCACCCGCTTGTCCAGGAACAATAGGTCACTTTGATTTTCAGGGTATGTTAGTTCAGCCACTCAGAACCCCCCCCCCCCCCCAAAGCAGGCACTGATACTCTTGTTTAAAGAACGTCCACAGGACAGGAAAATGAGAGGATGGGGGGATATCAAAAAGAATTGTATGGTTTAAAAGATATTAAGAATCAACAAAAACTATGGCAAAAGTATCCACTGTTGAGATTTTTTTTCCTCTTTTCCTTGGAGAAAATTTCTGTGGCAACAGACATGTTCTAATTCTGCACAATGCCAGTAGTCACTAGCCACATGATGGGTGAACTGAATTTAATTTTATGATGTTAGCCCCATAGCTGTTGGCTCCTGGGCTGAACTGTCTACAGTGTCCAAATCATAACCCCAAGAATAAATATTCTGAAAGGAACACATCCCCTCACTCAAAAAAATGTTAAAATCAGTAGTTTGCAATGCACCCTAGATACTCCCCTGGCAATCTGCAGCATAAGTCTTCAGACAGGGTTTCCCAGCCCTGAATAAGGAGCTCTTCAAATGTGTTGCTTGGATGCATTGCAGTTCAACAGGAGTGAACACTCACCTGGCTAGGGCAGCTTGGCTGTGAAACCTTCATTCTCCCCACCCCCACCTCAAGAGCTATTATAAACACTGGGAAAAATGTGGACCATCTGTAGCTGCAGATGGGGATTTGTGGACGGTGTACAAGTTGCAGTCATAGAATCAGCAGAGATGCCCAAAATATGTCATCCAAATCGACCAGTCAGAATGGCAAGGAAAGCATTATCTTGTTCGGGTCCTCAGTCTCACTAACTTACCATGGTGAATGGGCCCCTCAAGGGGTTACAGGCTCATCCCCTTTCCTCGTTCTCCACTAAAACTAGTGCTTTAACTTTCAGCAGGCTGGACTCGGCGGCTGGCTCAGGGACAGGTTGGTGGCACTATTATCTGAAGCACCATGAAGTGTATTGCCACGGTCATTTTCTACCATTTGATTTTTACTGCACAAAATGGGTTGTGATCAAGTCATATTTTGACTTATTTGAAGAGACGAGTGTTGTGGGTAAATGGACTATGCTGTTTTGATGAAGTAAGGTTATATTATTCATCATTTCTGAGTTTCATTTTTTTGGTGCGTTCTCTAACACACATAATTTTGTTTGTCAAGTTTACAATCACACTGCAGTTGCTAGAATTTGCTGAGTAGGAGGCAGATGAATAGGTGGTTAATAATATCAGACCGTAAAGACCATTTGAGGAAACTTAGTTTATTGGTATGGACAACAGCCCCCTTTGGTCTTCGGATTTTAAACTTTCTAAGACACTTTGGTTAAATACGCTCATGTATTGTGTTTGTCTAAGCCTCCTTGCAATCAGAATTCAATATGGGTCTGTGGTTCTGCTAGTCTCATCCCACAGAGAACACTGACAAGGAGGAAAGCCAAGGTATAGAGACAAACCCAAACCCCACTAAACAGCACATCATTAGTCCCCTTTCTCTCAGAGACCTGAGGGGGCATTTTTGCCCAAGTTAAGCAGTATTTGAGACTGTGAGCAGGAGAGATTGGCAGAAGTTCAGACAGGTTCTGGAATACTTGCTCTAGTGTGGCTCTCAGACAACATAGAAATTGTTATTGGGATTCACAACCGTTTTACCATGTCTCTTAGGTCATCAAAACACAGTGCTTTCTCTCATGAAAGTGAAGCCAGGTTAATGAGGTGCCAGGGTTCATGGGATTTTATAAACTCAGTGTATCTGTTGAGATGGCATCACAACCATGTGCGTAGGGACACAGTGGCTGCAGGCATCCTAGGTGGACAGTCTTCCCCACTTCTCTTGTCCTTGAGCAGAGGGACACTAGTCTTCTCTCCACCTTTGGAGAGGGAAAAGCCCATTCTGACAGGCTCTTCCCAGCCAGACACTGGGAGATGAAATGGCCGCACAGATTTGACCGGACAGTGTTGGTACCCAGATGTGTGGGTGTGATCCACAGGGGCATGTATGAGTTACTTACACAATGCTATGACAAAGTACTGCATGGAAGCAACTTAAGGAAGGGAGGGTGTAAGTGGATCATGGTTTGCTGATACCGTGACCACTGCAGGAGCTTGAGGTCACTGGTTAGAATGCATCCAGAGAGGGAGGGATGAGGGAGGGAGGAAGGGAGAGAGAGAGGGAGGGATGAGGGAGGGAGGAAGGGAGAGAGAGAGAGAGAGAGAGAGAGAGGGAGAGAGAGAGAGAGAGAGAGAGAGAGAGAGAGAGAGAGAGAGAGAGAAACTTTACTGTATTCAGACTGGGACCCCAGTCCATCCCAGGAACTAGAAACTCCCTCCTGTATGCGCACGGGGTCTTGTCACCTGGGTGTGGAAGGCCTGGTTAAGTTGACAATACTGACCATCCCAGAGTGCCAACCAGTTTTATGGCTGCAAACTTCACCCATGTTTTCCAGTTCAACTTTACCAGTGATACAACTGGTGATTTTCTCTCTCCTTGTTGAATTTTGCATCTTTTATTAGTTTCAAACAAGAGGGAGGATAAGTGGGTTTATTATCAACATGACAAACCTGGGGATACACAGGACTTGGAAGCTTTGTGATAACTCTTTAAACAGCCAACACTACTATTGATGCATGGAAAAGGACATTGTATGGATGTGGCCCATGCCGCCACTTTTTTAGGATTTGCAAAAGAAGTGAGTAAATAAATAATAGGAAGAGGAATACGGACAGAAGTGTTGCTTACCAGCCAAATACCTAATGTGTGGTAGGTGGAGGCCTGAATATCTGTGCATATTCTCTTATCTCTTACAATTAATCTATTAGGTATGTGCAATGATTGATTCTACTTTTTCAATTGTAGAGGCCAAGACTTAGAAGGACTAGCATGCCCAGAGTACAGTGCTAATCGGTAGTCAAGAACACCACACAGGGTCTCATGTGCGCTCTCTGAGTCTTTAGGGCTCTCTGTCTGCCTTTAGGGCTGGGTTGACCTCCACTCTTCATGTTTCCTGGTGACTTATATAAATGTACACTCTAGTGCACTGCTGTGCAACCGATTTAGCCTTCCTTAGGATTCCCTTGTGCTTGCTTTTATCTTTCTCAGGTTCCTTGTCTGAATTTGGAGACACACCTCTTAACTCACATCTGTTTTGCTGAGTCTCTGAACTCAGCCTGTCTCCTTTTATTCTCTCAATTTCCTATGAATCATGCTTCTTTGCTCATATCTTTATTTTGTGCTCCAAGTTACCTTGAATATAAAGGTTAGATACAATTTTGGTTGCTCAGAATTTATGCTCTCTCCTCTCTTCCCCTACTCTCTCTTCCCATCCCCTCTTCTCCTCCTCCCCTCCTCTCTCCTCCTTTGCTCTTCCCCTCCTCCTTTCTTCTCCTCCTCCCTTCTCCTTCCTTCCCCTGTCCTGTCTTCTCCTGTCCTCTTCTCTCCCAGTAATGATTCAGAGGACTGGAGGCAAGGCAATACAGTACAGACAATATAAAGGCAATGTTCAGTATACTTGTATAATCCTGTGGTCAGAAAGAAATTGTTTTTTCAAAAGGCCTTTTCATATTTGCTTTATCTACAAAGTGCTAATGCCTTTTCTGCTTTTGGAGTAAAATGCTGAGCAGATGATCATAAGTGATATTTGTGCACGTAGAAGTCAAGGTAAGGCAGAAGTCTCTGGACTCAGAGGAGTAAGACTTGGGAGAGGACTGTGAGGATACCAAACGCCCATGTCAGGGTGGAATCAGATTAGACACAATGTTGGTGAATCCCACAGAGAAATGGTAAACACAAGTAAAAAGCTCAAATACAACTGAAGAGAGGCATACACAAAGAGGGAGATTTGGAGATGAGGAGAACTCTTGTCAATACTTGGCTTAGCTCTGTGTGGACGGCACAGCTCTCTGTGGCATGACATGCATCTTCTGGTGTGAAGACTCACTGTTCATTTTAATCCATTTTCTCATCCAGGTAGTTGTTGATTATTTATTGTGTATTATATGTATTTGCTGTGGAATAATCCTTTTGTACACTATGAAGATTAGTCAGTTGGATTGGTTTAAAAGAAAGCTGATTGGCCAGTAGGAATTATAGGTGGGACAACCAAACTAGGAGAATGATGGGAAGAAGAAGGGAGGAGCCTGGGAGACACCAGCCAGCCACCTAGGAAGCAAGACATATAGAAAATGAAGTAACAAGCCATGAGCCATGTTAGATAAGAAATATGGGTTAATTTAAATGTAAGAGTTAGCTAGTAAAAAGCCTGAGCTATCAGCTGAGCATTTATAATTTATATTAAGTCTCCAAGTCAGTTATTTGGGAAGCAGCTGCTGGTTATTTGAGAGCAGGAAGTTGGACAGGAAAATTCTGCTTGCATGTACTCATATGAAGTAGAGGTATACTAGTGAGCAAAATTCGTATGCCAATGAACAAAACATGAGAGGTGGGTAAAGAGCACACAGTGTGGGAAGGAAGCCCAGTGGAAGCAAGGGCAGAGGGACGTCCGACTCTTCCACTCTGTAAAGGACAAGGAAGGATCCATGGTGGTAGCTAATTTTAGCTTTGCTGGATGAATGGGAATGTGTAAATTTTGGGAGAAGAGTAAGGTCATTCCAGATCACATGCTTGAAAGCTCAAGTGAGGGAAAGCAAGGCATACTGAGATTACTGATGGGACATCCTGTGACTGGACATGGATGGAGGGTTTCAGACACTGAATGTGGAGAGGAAATCGAGAGTTAAGTTGTCCAGCATTTGCAACTCCTGCTAACTCCAGTCATGTCTCACTGGTGACCAGACAGGTCCACTTACTCATTTCACAAGCCCCTCATGCTCAGCATGCTCCAGTCTCAACTCACAGGCATCTATATCTCCCAGAAATGGGACTCTTTCTCACATCTCCTTTCTTAGGTATGGCCCCACACACCACACACCCGTAGTAATACCTAAGTACCACTTAGTGAGTCTATCTTTAAAAACATTTGGCTCCACTCTCAACATGCATACTAAAGAAAAAATGGTGTCCTGTAGATCTTATCTCCTAATGCTCTTTTCTGGCACTTCCACAGTCAAAGCTACCACCCTCATTCCAAGCCCTCTCACATCTCATTCTGATGGGTCCACAACCTGGCAATATTCCCAAGCCCACAGACTTGCAGCCTCCACTCTGTTCTCCACTGAGAAGCCACATCAATGCTTCCAGAACAAAATCTTGAGTAGGTATCTCCTGTTCAAAATCCTTCAATGGCTTTAGCATGGTTGTGGTTGGAGAAGGGGTTATCTAATCCACAACATTCAGGTTGCAGTTGTCACCCCTGGCGTAGGTAAGACAGAGGCCATAAACAGATGGGGATGAGACAATACTTTTGTGTCCTTAGTAATTAAGAATAAAATCCACTGTTTGAATAAAGCTGCCTCTGGTTTTTTGTTTTTTTTTTTAATGATGAAATAGTTCCAGTATTGTTTGAGCATCATGCACTTTTGACAAGATCACTTGACCTCCTTTCTCATCTAAGGATAACTGGAGCTATGTTTTTCTCTAAATACACTCAACATTCTCACCCCTGTAGGACTGGCTCCTTTAAACAGAGATTCACTACACACTACTGCAAATAAATTTTATGTCTGAATATGATAAGACAAAGATTACTAAGTGTTTGTTGAGTCCACCGTGGAGTTCAGATAATAACACTTAACCATAAAGTATGCTTCTTGCCCCTCTGACTATCAATCATACATAGGCAATCTGCCATGGAAACTCAGGATGAAGATTTATCAGTAAGAAGATAGGAAAGCAGAGAGCGAAGGCATATTTCTCTCTGCCTACCATCCACCCCCAGCTCCTAGAGGCTGGCTTTGTTGCACACTCAGATGTTTTGAAAGGACAGGCAGCATTGTGCATGGTAATGTCCTGGTAAATGGGAAACAATTGGTTCTCAGGGGAAATAAACAAACAAGTCTTGACATGTAGTTTTGATAGTTTTGGTAGCATCAGCATTCCCTTGCTGGCTAATTTAAAGCTTTCATTCTGACCCCAGTGCTGGATCAAGATGTGCATGGCCTGTTTGGGCTGTTGATAGGGCCCACACCCTGGTCACAGGTCTGTGAATGTTTCCGTCTACGTCATGAGTGGTGCTATATTGCAAGAGGTGTTATATATTGGATAGAACATTTTCCAGCATTTGTGATCAGGTATTTTTGAGAGTGCATCCCAGGCAGCCACTCCTAGGAAAGTATTGTGTGAAATGGAGGAATTTAGCAGTGTTGGAAGGCAGGAGAATTGAAAGAGGAGAGCTTGATTATAAAGATGAAGAGGCACTATTTTGTTCTTTGATTTCGTTCACAATACTCTGCATTGTGCGGCTGAGTGGGTGCTGGTGGCTTGTTCAGCAGACTTCCCATTGTCCCCGGTACCATTCAGTCAACTGCCATGTTGCTGAGTGAGGCAGCCGGCCAGGCTGTTGTGCTGTGTGAGCGCACTGTGGAGTGCTGGCCTCAGTGCGTTCTTTGTGGAGCTGAGAACACAGGGTATTTGTCCAGCTCTCTTGAGTAACAAGTGTCCAGACCTACACAATCAGTGTCAGCACTGTCTTTCTTCTGGTTATGGCCCCCAAATCCCAGATTACCTGCAGTTCTTAGATCTTCACACTCGGTGTTTAAGGTTTTCAAATGATATGAGTAAAAGATCCCATGCCAATCCCCACCCCTCACAGAGAACAGAAGAAAATACATTAATCTAAAGGAGTATTGAGCAAATAATTTAATAATAATAAAATAATTCTTACAGTGCACTTAAAAATCTAAAAAGGCTTTGATACAAAACTCGCTGAACGTAACTAAATGGCTTTTTGAAACTGAGCTTTGGTTTAAGATAATATTTAGAATTTCTACTCACGGTCTTTACATACCAACCCATGTACCATTTTTTTACTTAGACAAACTGGCTATACAAAACACTTACAAAATAAATTCTAAAAGACTTTTTGGTCAGTGCAATTTCAAATACAAAAAAGTAGAGGCTGTTTATTTCCTTTGTGTAATCAGAGTCCCCATGCCCAAATAGTGTATGGATTATTATGTCTAAAACATCACATGATTTTTATCGCTTAATCCACCAGATACAACTTCTGCCTGTTCAAGGTTTCTCCACTGAGCCACAATATAGGAATCTCTAGGTATTAACGATATAGTTATATTAACTATATGTAGTATTAACTATAGTAGGTAAATGTAAGATTGCGAGGTCCACAGGCCCCGTAGTGAGAGCTGATCAAGCGCACTGGAAACAGAAGGAATGAATGAATGATCTTCCCCCTTGGCATCCCCTCTTCTCCCTGCTCCTTTCTCCCGACAACTCTCACCCTCACCACTGGTTCTGCCCAGCCCAATGAAGCCTCTGTACCTTCCCACTTGTAATTTGTCGCTAATCAGCTGTCACTGTCATCGCTGTGATGAGAGGTTCATCTCTGGCGGAGGGTAATGGCCTTAAAAGTCACAGAGTCAATGTCAATGGGATCGCTCCAATTCAATCACTGAGCTGAATGAGGGATGGCACCTGCTGACATTAGCACTCATTTTGAGCTCAAGCATCTGGGCCCCAGTAAATAACCATCAGTGGGTGGGTCTGGGGGACAGGTCATTAGCCCCACGAAAAATAAATATCGCTTCCCTTGATGGCTGCGAGTAATTTAGCTCAGACGAGGAAATTTCACCCTAGATTAAGTATGATGAGCCAATATCAGTCAGAGGAGGCCAAACAGTGAGAGCTTGATGAGATAGAGGGAAATTTATATTCAGCTGGCTGCATGTGAGATGAGCTCAAAGCAACGGTGTACCCTTCCGACCCATCTTCATGTGCACACTCAATGGTGGCCTTATCATTGCTCGCCTCTTCCTAGTTAATACTTTTTGGGGGATGGGTAGTTGAAGTGGAGATTGGAGGCAGGGTTCAAATTTCCTCCAGTCTGCCTTTCTGATTTTATTCTGTAGCACAGAAAGTCCTGGCCTGGCCCTTTCACAGCTTTTGGCTAGGAGAAGGGATTTGCCATAGCTTCAGGCTTTCACATGCAGACCACCCCTCTTGAGAGAGCAGACCCAGTTCTAATTGTGTTGAAGGGCTTGGGGGGCTTCTCTCTGGCTTGGAAATGGCTTGGGAGAGGCAGGAAAGTTGATCCCGGTCCCTCCGTTGTTTTGAATTGTGAGGAAAAAGGAACTACTCCCTTTGATTCACAAGAAAATCTTTTTATTTGTCCCACTGATATAATCCATCAAACTCAGCAGGCTTATTAATAGAAGTCTTTATTAGGAACAGTTTGGCTCACTTTAAAATCATATTTTATATCCGTAGGGCTCTGCCCTCGGCCCACCCTCTCCCTCATTGAGCCAGACATGTCTTAAAATGGGACAGACCAGCGTCCCAAGTAGTCTCTTAAAATAGATATCAAAATGAATTTATTTTTCTTGCTGTCTCCTTTGATAACAGGTCTGGGAAGTGGTTCTAATAGAAAATATATCAGCTATTAAAATGTTCTCTAAGCAATATATGCACACGTGACAATGAGAGCCCAAAGTTTAACAGTGGCTTTATAAAGGAAAGTTTTGATACCCGGATTGTGTATCTGAATTTTTTGATGGTGGGACACATTTTATTACAGAATGCTGGAAATGGGCAGGGGAGGTGGGGCTCAGTGGTGAGGAGTATTTATTGCTCTTGCAGAGGACCCTGATTTAGTTCTTAGCCACCTATAACATCAGTTACAGGGAGTCAGAAGCTCTCTTCTGAACTCCAAGGCCACTAGGCATAGACATAGTGTACATACATACATGCAGGAAAAACGCTCAGACACATAAAATAAAAATAAATCTTTAAAGAATACATACCCAAGCAAAAAAGGGGGTGTCTTGGGCAAAGGTACAGATTGCAGGTGGATCACATGGGATATAGGACCAGTCAAGATCTCAGAAAACTCTTAGGTTTATAAGAGTTCAACAAGCACTTCCTGGATGAATTATAGATCTGCTGTAGCCATGAAATGCACCACAGACATGAGCCTGCGAGGCCTCGGTTATATCAGGAGCAATGGTCACAAGTGTAAGTCTAGAAATATTTAGATAGTTATTTATTCTTGACTACAGTGATCACTTAGTTTTAGATAAATGAATGATAAACAAGTACCTGCTTTAAGGCTCCTCTTTGAAACTTCAAGTTCCAGAGGGAGAGGACTGAATCCGAGACTGCTACATTCTTGGAGCCTAACTCAGGGGATGTCATACAAGAGTCAGTGAAGGGTTTACAAATAAGTGAGTAAGTAAGCCCAAAGTTTGGTGTTACTGGGGACCACACCTTGTATGTGCTGAGCAAATGCTCCCCCACTGAGCTACGTCTTCAGTACACAAGCAAAACCTTGTGTGTGGGGCCTTATATGTCAAGTGCTGTTGTAATTTGATTGTGAAGACTCGGTCCAAAATGTAGAGCTGGTATGTGTGTGTGTGTGTGTGTGTGTGTGTGTGTGTGTGTGTGTGTGTGTGTGTGCCTGTGTGTACTGATTACATCACAAGTGCTTTAACTTAGTTAATGGGTTAATCCACCCATGGACCCCTAATATGGTGACATAATTTGGACATTCTGGAAGCTAGGACGTGGAGCCTAGGTGGAGGGAGGGTTTCTGGGAGATAGCTTGGAAGGGACTGTGTTGTCTCTGGCCTCCTCCCCTCTTTCCTCTTCCTCATCCTCTTTCCTGGATGTTAGGAAGTAAGCCTCTTTCTCTGTCATCCACTCTCTGCCTCATAAACAACCCTCAGTGATGGAGCCAGCTGAACTGGCACTGAAACCTCTTAAAACCATGATCCAAAACAAATCTTTCCTTGTAAGTTTTTTATATGTCAGTTGCAGTGTTAGAGCAGTGAGCAGGTAACACAGGCACCTGGTGAACTCTAGTGGGCTCATTTAGCCTTGCGACATTGAGAGACAATGTTATTATCTACACAGGTCACTCAAGAGCCACTGAGTCACACCAAAAAAGACAAGAACAAAATAAAACAACAAAAAACATCTAATACATAAGTAAGTTACTGTTTTGTACTATGCCTTGTTTACAGCTAACTATGGGTCATAGATTGGACATGCCTGGGAAGAGTGTGGTGTGTACAAAGCAGAGCTTACTACTCCATGGATATATAAGAAAGTGGAAGAAGAAAGACAGCGTGTGCCTTATGTCTTCAGTTTCTATGATATAATCTGATGCTGCAGAAGGAATTAAGGGAGTACCATTGCACAATGAAGGCTCTCCAAGAATTGCTGCAGGAAAGAAAACGTGGCGCTTGGTGGATGGGAATGTGAATACAACGGTTTTGTGTTTGATTCTTCATAAGTGTACACTCCCACCCAGGAGGAAAAGAAGGAAAAAGTAGTTAGGCGAAAGAGAAGAGTGAAAGTTGAAAGCAAAAGTAGAATTAAATATATCTGTCTACATTGTAAGCATAAATATATGATAAATAAAGGAAGTGTACCAACTGGAAAGGGACAAAAGCCCCCAAAGTGCATGGAAGCGCTGTCTTCCAAAGACCCAGGAACATGTGTTGTTGTGAATTATTCTGTTTAACCCAACAGTAATAAAGGACTGTTCCATTAGCATGTGTGAGATTCTGTTTAACCCCCATGGTAATAATGGACTATTCCATCAGCATATGTGAGAGTCTGTTTAACCCTAACAGTAATAATGGACTATTCCATCAGCACATGTGAGATTCTGTTTAACTCCCAAGTAATAATGGACTATTCCATCAGCACATGTGAGAGTCTGTTTAACCCCCACAGTAATAACGGACTATTCCATTAGCACACTCGAGAAACTCAAGGCTCCGGGTAGTTCCATCAGTGGTTTGTTCACTCAGTAAAATGCTGAGTCAGGATTTGGACCCATCATCTCCTTTTATCATTAAGAAATAATATGCCTTGTCTTTGTAGTTTGAAAATAGGAGAATGAAATAAAACCACTAAAATGTTTGGGATTTTTTTTTGTAGCAATTATTGCCAAGAGGACTTCTTTTTAACCTAGTCTGGAGTTTGGCAAACGACCCTTAATTTTTGATCATTTGTCACTTGTCTTAACTAGTTGTTTGAGGATGTTAGTAGAAGATGAACATCCCATTCCATTGAGATTTGGGATATTTTACGCATTAAATAGCTCATGTTTTACTTCTTTTCTTTTGTCATAGATACCTGAAAATTCTTGACTTTGGAAAGTGGGAAATAAGCACTACATATTCACTGTTAACATTTGTAAGTGTGACTGCATGCGCACATTGATACACACCACACACACTGGCTCTTTATCTTTCACTTTTATAAGGTAAGGTCATTGATGTTTTTGTTGTCTTGTTTTGTTTTAAGGATTCTTTTTCTTTTTTATT
Source organism: Peromyscus melanophrys (assembly GCA_902168415.1). NCBI lineage: Eukaryota > Metazoa > Chordata > Mammalia > Rodentia > Cricetidae > Peromyscus > Peromyscus melanophrys. The sequence continues at coordinate 5,203 of CABHPR010141013.1, read as the reverse complement.
CTTCTCTTACACACGTTATATCCGGACCTCAGTTTCCTCTCCCTCCACTCCTTCCAGCCTCCCTCTTCACCTCCCCTTGCCTCTAGATCCATTCCCTCTCTGTTTCCCTTCAGAAAAGAGCAGTCCTCCCAGGGTATCAACCAAAGTTCAGCGTGTTACAAAAAGACTAGGCACATTCCCTCATTTCAAGGCTGGATGAGGTAACCCAGTAGGAGGAAAAGGGTCCCAAGAGCAGGCAAAAGAATTAGAGATACCTCCCACTGCTACTGTTAGGTGTCCCACTGCTACTGTTAGGTGTTCCACAAAAACCTCAAGCTAAACAACTATGGCAGGTATGCAGAAGACCTAGTGCACACCCATGCAGGCTCCATGGTTGCCACTTCAGTTTCTGTAAGCCCCTATGAGCCCTGCTTGGCTGATTCTGTGGGCCATGTTCTTGTGGGATCCCAGATCCCTCTAGCTCCTACAATCTTTCCTCCTCTTCTTCCTTGGGGTTTCCCAAGCTCTGCCTAATGTTTGGTATGGGTCTCTGCATTTGCTCCCATCAGTTACTAGATGAAGCCTCTCTGATGATGATTGGGCTAGGCTCCAATCTATGACTATATCAGAATATCATTAGGAAACATTTCATTGATTTTTGTGGTGGTATATTGTGTACCCTAATGAAATTTGTCTGAAGATTAGAGAACAGAACAAGCCACTAGATTAAACACAGATGCCAGGCAGTGGTGGCACATACCTTTAATCTTAGCACTTGGGAGGCAGAGTTCCATCTGGGTCTCTGTGAGTTCAAAGCCACCCTGGACTACATGAGGTTGACTCAGTCTAGGAGAAAAACAGAGCCAGGCAGTGGTAACACACACCTTTAATCCTAGTACTTGGGAATCCCACACCTTTAATCCCAGCACTTGAGATGTCACACCTTTAATTCCAGTATTTGGGAAGCACACATGCCATTAATCCCAGAACTAGAAAGGTAGTCATGGTTGGGTGGAGAAAGGTATATAAGGTGTGAGGAGACAGGAACTGAGGCTTTTCAGACTGAGGAGTCCTACAGGTAAGATGTGGCAATGGCTTGTTCCTTTGTCTCCCTGATCTTTCAGCATTTATCCTAAGACCATTTAAGGATTCATGTTATAGTTGTTTTTGGTTCTATCACAGTAAGACTACGCATAATTGCTGTGGGATGTCCTGTATGCTGTAAATATACGTTGCTATGATTGATTGATAAATAAAATGCTGATTGGCCAGTAGCCAGGCAGGAAGGATAGGGTAGGCGGGACAAGGAGGAGGAGAATTCTGGGAGGTGGAAGGCTGAGGGAGGGAGACGCTGCCAGCCGCCACCATGAGGAGCAGGAAGCCACAAGCCATGTGGCAAGGTATAGATTAATAGAAATGGGTTAATTTAAGAAATAAGAACTAGATAGCAAGAAGCCTGAGCCATTAGGCCAAACAGTTTAAATAATATAAGCTTCTGTGTGTTTGTTTTGAGTCTGAATGGCTGCCGGCCCAGGCGGGACTGGAGATAACTCCAGCTATACATAATAAGACTAAGTCACCATAAAACTAGGCGTGAATCCTCATATCAAGCCTGGATGACACAATCCAATATAACCAACTTTATTGGTTCTATCTGGGCTGTCCAGCCTCTGGTTCCTGGCCAGTGTCAGGCATGGGCTCCCTCTCCTGGCATGGGCCTCAAGTTGGACCAATTGTTGGTTGGCCATTCCCATGAGTTCTGTGCCACCCTTACCCCAGCACATCTTGCAGGCAGGACAAATTGTAGGTTGAAGGTTTTGTGGCTGGGTTGGTGTCTCCATCTCACCACCAGAAGCCTTGCCTGGTAATATTTGATACCTTAACTAGTGGCAGTGTTGCTGTGATGTGGTGGTGTGACAGATAGGACCTAGGTCAGTCTGATGGCAGAAGTAAACCATCGGAATTATGAACTTCAGTAGTTGAGGTCTTCATAGTAGCAAGTTTGTTTTCTAAAGTTTCGTCTAAAGTGCTGAGAATAAATGATGGTTTTTCTCAAAGAAAAGCTGATGTTTTGAATTTTATTTTATTTTTTTTAAACTCTTACATTCCTCTTTGATTTGGAAGTCTTATTTGCATTGTATTTCATACTTGGTAGTAGCTGGTGTGTGTTATGATTTGGTGCCTATCTACAGTATTTGTGCGTAAGGAGCTAATGACCAAACAGTTGACAGAGTCATCATGAAAATGTTGATGATGGATATATTGTCATTACATGGGTTTTGTGTCCTTCTATCCGGTGACATTCTGAACCCCTCTAGTGCATGATGCTGTCTGTCATCTAGAAGACAGATCAAAGACAGGCATTCCCAGTTAATCCCAGCGATGCTCTGTGCCTCCTAAGTGCATGCTGACTTGCTGTGTGTGACTGGAACTGACACTTGGTTAGCAAGTTGCTTTGAGCACCCACGTATGCCCAAGAGAGCAAATAGAAAAACAGAATTCTCGTGAAAGTTCAACGGAATCTGTCTACTCCTGGAATAATAATACTTTCATGTCATCTCATTCTTTTTTTAAAATTTTCACTTTAAAAGCAGTTTAGTGCTCTGATAGGAAGACAGAGACTTGAAGTGATAAGGAGAAAATAAACGACAACCACCAGACGGCTGCTGTCCGTGGCAAGACTCGGAAGAATTTGCACAAACACTGTAAGAGGAAACACAAGTTTTTTCTGATGGTTCAGTGGGTAAAGCGCTGAGTCTGCTGACCTGAGTTTCATCCCTGGGACCCAACGGGTAGGAGAGGAGAAGTTCCTGCAACTGTTCTCTGATCTCCATACATGCACCAAAGTGTGCACACCTACTCTCCCACAGTACCACACACATGTGCACACACACACAGAGAAGAGAAATAAATGTGGTAAAGCTGTTGTGGGAGGAGATTGAGGACATAAACTCTACCCCAGTTTAATCAAATTGTATAATCAGGGATTTTTTTCTAGGAGAGGGTAGGAAACAGAGTTTTTATACATCAGAAGAGTTTTGCTTTACTTTTGAAACTTCATTCTGTTCCATTTTCCCCCAAACTTTATTCTGTTCTATTTTGAATTTTATGTCAATGGGGAAACCAAACAATTCAGATTTATATCACCATGCTGCTGAGAACAAGGCTGATCCATAGCGTGCTGGTGAGAAGCCAGTGCGCTTTGTCTTTTCTTGTAGACAGCCACACACAGGAGGTATGCGTCAGCTAGACAACAGCTGCTCTTCAGCCGTCTCACACAGTGTCTTTTCTCCCAGTGTTTCCCATTTAATGAGGATTTCTTTTTCTTACAGGATTCTCTTCTTTACATGTCCTGAGATGGGGAGCACCCTGGCTGGACATCTTTGGTAAATCAGAGTTCACTGTGCTAGGTCTAGGAGAGGCTTCCCCGGTGGCCTCATCATTGAATAGTTGGCATCTGAGTTCTGCACGGTTTTCTCACCCACATCTTTCACTCCAACAATTTAAATTTAACCAAACTTTATTGAGCATCTGTTTCTTTTGTTATTGTTGCTTTACAATTTATAAGGCAATGCGCATAGCCCGGTCAAAAGCGTTTCTGTATAGTTTAAAAGTAACTTTAATCTGTATTTTGCTACATAATTTTGGTAGCATAAGTCAGTATAGATGTGAGATATGACTTGTGCATAGAAGAACAGATTACATTCAAACACATCAGTGGCTTCTTCTGTGTAGAGATTTAAAAAAGGATAAAGTATGTTTCAAATTTGACACCTGCTTAAATAGATACATGGTTTCACTCTCAGACATTTTGAAAATTTTATCTATTGTGATTCTTTTTAATTTGAAAATCCCCAGACACTTTGTGTTAATAGTGGAGATAACCTTTTAAATCATTGAATACATTTTAAGCTTTTCCATTTTCAATTTCATTTTATCCTTATTAATTTGATAATTTGCTGAGTTCCTTTTCTGTCCATTGATTTGGTTACAATTGCTACATGGCAAAAGAGAAAAATGGAATAACATTATATTAGATTTTGAAGGAAATCTAAGGATAATCTAATCTAACCCTTTATTTTAAAAATGAAACTGAGGCCAAGGTTAAGTGACTCATCTTGGTTCACACTGCTACTTAGAGACAGATATTCTGACACTAAATCAATCACACTTTCTAACAAATCATACTGTTCACATCCAGCATGAGCCTTTCAAGCCTCGTGCTGAGACGATCCATGGTTTTCAGCGTGAACGACCCAGTCTGACTCCAAGTGTCGCGTGAATGCTCTGCTCACAGTCGTGGTATTTCATTTTCTCCTTTTTCTTGTGTGTGTGTGTGTGTGTGTGTGTGTGTGTGTGTGTGTGTGTTGTGCAGAGGAGGAGGACAGTGGATGACTTCCTATATTGTCCTTTGCCTTATTGCTGGGTCTGTAGGCTGATTGGCAGTGAGCTCCTGGGATCCCCTTGTCTTTGCCCCTGATACCCAGTGTTGGGCACTGGAGTCTCACTCAATGTTTTATGTGGATGCTGGGAATTCAGACTCTCCTCCTCATGCCTGCCCAGCTTGCATTCTTACACTGAGCCATCTCCCCCATCTCTTGCTACCTAGCTGTTAGCTACTCATCTATGGTAGCCAGCCTGCTCAGTGTCTTTCATTTTTGCTTGCCAGTATGTATTTCACACACTGATTGTTTAAATTAATCTTGATTCCATACCGTAAGAATAACAGTCCTGATTATTTGAATAATAAAATCAACTCATTCCCGTAATAAAGAAAGTAGACATATGAAACAGAGGTTGGAGTTTTAGCATTTCAGTGTGGTCCTCAAGGACTTGGGTTGCTAGAAGGACGTACAAAAGTTTTTCATTTAAGACCACAAATATTAAAATATTTCTGATGCATGGTTAAGGTAAGGTGGTATTTGTTTTGTCTGGCAGGAACACCGCGTGGTGTTCTCAGGTCTCACTAGAACCCACTGTAAAGAGAAATGTTTCCTCAAACTCAATTCAGTGGTAGGGGAGGAGCATGCTGGGCTCAGACCTCACAGGCAGGAAATACTCTCACCTGTGACCTCTTCCAAAATCAGTTTATATGTATTTTCAGGGATGTCTAGCAGGACTGATAGCTGCTCAGCACAGACCCTTGGCCCTTTCCAGACCTCCAAATTGATATTATGTCTTTAGTGTCATCGTCTGTGACTAGCCATATATCATGTTGTGTATT